>OMKZ01037513.1:4758-20561 GCA_900302535.1 Neoniphon sammara | reverse complement strand
ATTCGAGTCCTGGGCTGATAAGGTTTAAGACCCCCTAATGTTTAGTGAGCCAAAAGAATGTGACAACTTAAAACTTAAAATAGTTATGTAACTGAAATGTAGTATCTCATGAAGGTGTGACCTCACCCTCTCTCCGATGCGTTCGTCCTTGGACAGGGCCACGATGGCCTTGACGTCCTCGTCCGTCAGCTCGGCCACGGCAACGCCCTCGTCCCGGTGGGCGATGTGGTTGGCCAGGATCACCGTGGCGAACACAGGGAAGCCGTTGGCCATGTTCAGAGAGCCGTCGTAGTTGTTGTGGTAGATGCCTGTTAGCTCCTGAAGGAGGGAGGAGGCAGGGGGAAAGTCAGACATAAGAGAGGAGTTTGTGGGCCCTCTGCACAGGAGGTGACTCGGCACACCTCCACTTACTCGGCTACTGATCAATTATCAAACACATTCCTGATGGAACTTATGAGTTTTGGGTGCTAACCTGGTAGTGCTATTTGCCTGCCATAATCAAAACTTTCTGCAGTAATCAAATATTCAAAATCTGTCTAATAATATAATAATAATAACAACAGTTATTATACTCACATTTTAGAGTTGTTTTTGTTTGTATATTGTAGATTTCAACCAAACCCTGTTTAAAAGCCAGAAACTTTATAAAAATAGAAAAAAACAAAACAAAACAAAAAAAAATTCCCTTTAGCCCAGACCCTTTCGGGGCCCTGGGTAGTGAACCCCCACATTATATTCTGTCAGAATGAAATTTTACATGCTGAATAAAAATGTTTTTTTTTTTTGTGATTAACATATTCAAATTAGCTAATATCTCAATAAAAATGTAAAGAAATTGTGTAATTAAACTTCTCGGTGGATAAACTTAAAGTGCATTTTCTTTATGGTGAATAACTAAATAGTTGGTATTTTGTTTATAATATTTAATACAGTTTTAATATTTTTAAAATTCAGGGTTTTTTTTTTTTACATTTTTCTTCTAAAATACTCCAAACAGCATATCAATTTGGTGGCTATATCTGTATTTCAGAAATAGCTTTAATTATTGTTTGTGATCTAGGTCTTTGCAAAATTTCTCAAATGTTTCATTTAAGCCGTTAAGGAGAAAGATTTTTCTCCTCTTTTCTCTTTAACACAACTCACAATCTCGTCTCCTGGCTTGCAGCTGTCCACCAGGTCGGCCAGCAGGATAGCATCTTTGGAGCGCGGGAGGCGGCCAGCAGCCACCTTGCCCGGGCTTTCCTGGATGGTGATTCGCTGGTAGTTTTGGTACACTGTCTGTAGATGGAAGTCGTTTGGTTAAATCATTGAGAGAATGGGGAGTTTGCTACTTATGACGTGACAGGAGAGAGAGCCTAAAGCTGTGAGGGACTGCACTCATCTCACCTCTTCCATGTTGATCTCGAATGGCCCCAGGGACTGACACTCTGGACAGGAGCCCGGCTTCACCTCCTGGTTCTGGGACTGGAAGAAGGGCCCCAGGATGAAGTTACACTTGTTACAGTTGTACTTGACCATGCCCAGCTGGGGCAGGACGCCGGTGCAGCTGGTCACCACGCCGCTGGTACGGATCAGCTGGTTCAGGTGGAGCTGCCTGGGGAGGAGGGAACAGAACTTTAGAAAAAGATCCAGACCTGACTCCCTGTCTGTTCTTATCAACTCATGCTGTGGCCATTTGCTTTGTGTTCTTGGGCTGTTACAGTGTGTTACAGTACACTTGCCTTTTATTGGGCAATTCTGCACAAAGTGGAGACTGTGTTGCCTAATTTTTTATCTCCATCTTAGACAATAATTTGTATAACACTGTAAAAAACTGCTTTTAGATGACGGCTACAAGAAGTTAATTGATAGCAGTTATTACTAACAGGAGTTACATTGAACCCTAAATGCCTCAGCCTAGAGAATCCCAAAATTTTCATGAAGAACCCTAATGTTAAGACTTATTAAACCACAGATCCCCCATTTGATAAAAATTTTGTCCCTGGAAAGCCATCTAAAAGGACTTTTGTTATCTGTCAGTGCCACTGGTTTAAAGTGTGAACCCTCTGGTAAGAAGATTCTCACACATGTTCCCACTGGGTTAACCACTAGTGAAGTAAATTATCAGTGAAATCAAACTACGCCTCACTTTGCTAGGGACCACCCTAAAGAATCCCCACAAATGAATCCATGTGCCTGCACCCTTCCTAAATAAATAACTAAGTGTGTGACTGTGTGTGTGTTACCTGAGAGAGCGCAGCTCCTCCACCAGTGGCAGATTGCAGATACGGACGTGGATCTCGTGGGCAATGCGGTCATATTTAGGGTACATGGCCAGGACCACTTCTTTGGCCGCCTCGTCAAAAACCTGCCAAACACAATCAATGTTGTGGACAAGCTCTTATTATTCTTACTTTGGTTAATTTGCTCCCAAAGAGGGGGAACCCACACGGCCAGGTTATACACATACACATGTTATTTTGACTCAGTACTGCTCATCGCAATGGTTTTTATTCTAACAGTCTCACAGGATGTTCACTGTGATTCAAAAACAGAACTGCAGTACACTCACCTTGAGCATCTCAGCAGGGGCCTCTGGTAGGAAGTAGGCCAGGACATGTTCTCTGGCTGCCAGGTCTTCATAGTTTACAACCAGACTCTCTTTGTTTTCTGGAATAACAGGTTAGGATACAAGTCAGATATACTCCTAATATCAATGAAAAACAAAGAAACCCAGACAATGCCGCTGTTTGGATCATGCTGCTTCATTTCACTTCACCATTACTGAAATTTAGACCAAGTGGCAGAGCTGAGCTACCTTTGCACATGTCGCTGATCTTCTCCTTGAAGACGTTGTGGCCATTCTCGTCCACGTGGGTCCGGAGGAAGTTCTTGAAGCGATGGTAGATTTCCAGCCTGGGGGCCGCCATGGACACCCACTCTCTGACCGAGTGACCCTGCAGGCAGGGAGGGACATGGGACAATGTTAAAGACAGTTTAGATATGTGTGTGTGTAGGTAAAGCCTTTTAAAATGTGTGTGTATCACAGCACAAGAAAATCAAAGCACTCAAGTCAGTTATTTAGCAGATAAATGCTCATACAAGGCTTTACCATTGTCACCTTAGGACAGGAAAAATGAATGGATCATTTTGATCTTCACATCTCCCTTTTATTATTATCAAATTGTTATTACCATTATTATTATGATCAGAGGAGGCCGAGCAGCAGTAGTATTGTTATTACAAACCAGAATGAATTTGTTTTTAATAGGAATAGTAGTAATGACATCAATACTAACAGTAGTATTTGTATCATTACTATACAAACAGTAGTAATAATATTACTAACCTTCATGTCTTCCAGGTTCTCGATGCTCTCTATCATTTCCTCGTCCTCGCCCTCTCCGGCTCCGCCCTCTGCTGCCCGCTCAGCCAATCGTCTTCTCCGAGCCGCCGGGCGCTCGTCATCCTCATCTTCGCTGTCTGGAGGATGAAAGTAATGATGAAAATGTACATTACTGATAATGTTTCAAAATAAAAAGGTGTCGGTCTTGAAACAGCTGTTATCAAAACAAAACATGTATCCGCCTGCCCCTCCTCCTCTACACACATAAGAGTCCTCACCGTACAGCAGGCCTCTCCTGAGGCGCCCGCTGATGCCCTGCTCCCGGTCCCTCCTCCTCATGGCCTCCTCGGCAGCAGCCCTGGCTCCAGGCGACAGCTCCGACAGGTCTTCATCATCCATGTCCAAGCCCTCCGCCTCGTACTGATCCAGCGCTGGGATCGCACGGTAATCCCTAAGCAAGAGTGACCAAGCTCATCGTTATCCAGTTCCGCATGGTGAGCCACCAATTGCTCAGATTTTGCATTCAGATCTTGCGGTGAACCTACTTAGGGATGTGATCATGAACATAAACAAATAGTGATGTAACCGGAATTGGTCAAATTCATAATCAATCTCTCTCCCTCCTCACCTCTCCATCCCATCTCCTATCAGGTCCTCTCCATCTCCCTCCTCTTCCTCCTCTCCAGGCAGGGGTCCCTCCCCCAGCAGCCCCTCGGACTCGTCCTCAAAGGGGGGCAGGTCTCGTCCAGGACTAGATGTGAGGTCTCCTCTCCTGGAGCCTCGGCTGGGGCTGGTGGCCATGTGGTATGACTCTGAGGAATCCTGTCGGAATCAGAAGCAACAGATCAGGATTATTCATTCAGACTTTGAAGACTTCACTTCCAAAATGCTGTATACCCATTTAAAAAAAAAGTAAATAACTGAATTTACTATTCAGTGGGTGCTATTTATAATGTATGCTATCATTCTGTCACTAAAGATTTTAAGTTGCTGATTGTCCTTCAGAAAGTTACATAATGTGTGTTTATTTTGCACTTCATCACCTGAAATCCATCAGTCAGTATCTCTAAATACAGAGGATCTGATATCAACTACTCTTTTGAAAACACTTAAGCTTTATGGTACCAACCATTCGGTACAAAAAGGTGCAACTTTTTTTGAAATTATGAACAGCCCACTTTGGAACAAAACTATGAATATGTACTCAATGTGTAAGTAGAAATATTTTAAATATTCCAATTGGATGCCAGGAAGAGGAGCTGTTACCTTGGTAACTAAAGAAATGAAGATGGTGGCTGTCAGGATTACAAGTCACCATATTACTTATAAAATTTGCTTGTACCTCTTCCCAACAGAATTTCAAACTATTTTATGCTGAAAACCTAACTTTATCTGTCTGTTATGTGTTCTTAAAGTGAACTGCCTCTTACTCTGTGGTTTGTATTTTTCGTGGAACCTAATCTGAAGTAGCCATAAACATTTTAATTTAATGCAACTCAGTCGTTAGATAGCAGAAACAGCACAATAGCCACATGGCAGTTAATACGGCAAGGTGGCAAAACAAAGTTACTAGTTACTTATGTTACTTATGTCAACAAGCGGTCCCAATCCAGCAAACCACAACTAACGTTACATTAAGAAATACATTAACAGTTCAGTATAAACTTCATTCAAAAGCAAGCTAATGTTTGAGAGATTAACGTTAATTGTGGCCGCCTCTGCCATTGTTGTCATCAGCACAAAGTGCAACTGTCAAACTTTATTTTTCATATACAACGCAACCCACGTGGAAAACAACTCATAATAATAACGATCTCATAACCTCTTTGGCGACTAAAATAAAGCCCAAAATGTGATATTTCTGACTGAATTAATCATTTTCACTCACCGCCATTGTTTCACGTCTGTCTGTCACTGCCTCTTCCAAGCAACTACTTCTTGCTGCCTGGTCTCACTTTTCGCGCGAAACGACCACGTGGTGCTCAAAGCCCGCGAAAAATCATGAATATTCAATGAGAACGCTAAACGCAACGCTTCGTCATTGGTCGCTCTAATGTAGTGGGCGGGAACTTTGTGTGTAGTACGTTTGCTTTGTGTTCCACTACTTGTTCGGCTCAGATGCTGGAAAGGAATAACTTACACCGGCGTGGGCCGTAGCACAAAACAAGCTCACCCTTTTGCTAGCGCTTGCGTTTGAGGGTGGAGTTTATTTTCCCGGGAATACTTGGGCCGCATTCGAAAATGTTTCACTTCTATTTCCGCAAATATCTCAACAGGGAACTTTAAGGGCACGTCCCAAAACTGTTCATTTCTCCTCTTTTTCTCCCCCCGACTATTCTCCTCCTTCCCTCGCTCTCAAAAATTCATATGCAGGAGGTAACATGGGACACTTTCATATTTGTCCTGTACATTTTACATGCAGTTTGGGTGCGATTGAAAACCCAAGTGAAAGTAACGTTATGCAAGAAAAACATTTCTGATTTTTAATAATTCTAATTCCCATGCCTCACTGTACAGTTCAAAAAATAGCGCCAATGGATAGATAATAGAAAGCAGGATTAAGCCAACACCTGAATTTTAATAATTATCATCATTGATGACATCTTCATTCATTAATCCATTCATCCACTATAACATTGTCCCTTTATGTAATAAAACAAACACATTAACATATATACAGTATCAAAACAATATAAGAGCTCCTCCATTTTCTGAGGGGGAAAAAGCAAAAACAAAATTAACTCTCAACACATTTTCAGTGCACATATAAATAAATATTTCTCAATGGAATTTGTTGCTAATCTGCTCATTGGTTTCAAAATGGCCACCGTGAAACTTCATCCCAAACAGATAAAGGGTTCAAAAAACATAACAAAACAAACCAACACATAAGAAATATGAATTACATTCAACAGAGCAGAGTGCATAAGAGAAGTCAAACAGAATGGACACTTGTTAGTGTGTTATACAGTCAATACAAAAGAATAGGGACTACAGGTTAAAGATTTATTTTCAACAGATGTACAGCAGTAACTTCTATTAAAAGAAATTGTTTTGTTAGCAGTACCATGAAATTAGGTATTTGTCTCTTATTTATCTTAACTCGGACAGCTCTAGGCTGTACTGTATCTTGAAATCCTAAACTTGAGTCTCAGTTTTCAGCTTAAGGTGAAAAGTGATCCACTGGACACTGGAAAACATGAGGACATTCTTCAGTGTGACTGATACTGCCCCTACAAAATTAAAGATGTAGGTAACGGGCTTCTGTTGCATTCAAGGCGGCAGGAAACAAGGAAATTTCTAAAGTCACTTATAAGGAATGGTATATTAATTTCAAATAAAACAAGCATTTTTTCTTATCTCAACTTCTAAATACCATGGCAAAACACAACTACTTGCTGGATTTTTCATCTGTGATTGACATTGCTATGTCTGATTTGCTGTAAAACATGAACTACAGTGCATCACACACTAAATTTGGTTTGTCAACACTTATGATTTCTTGCTTTGACTCATCAAGTCGTTCCAATGATTATTCCCACATGATGTGAATGAAGCATTAAGTTATTTCAGGGTAAAACATTGGAGTAGGGTTATAACCATATGCTACAAAAGCTCTGTATTAAAAGACAACCATCAAGTATGATGGCTGTCTTTTCCAATGAGTAAACATTCTGCTAGTTCACATATCACCAGTATGCTGCATTTCGATCATGAGCCTAATAGGATCTTAATTACAGACTGTTCACCATTCACTACAGTTCATTTCACACCTTACAGTATTTCAGTGTTCAGCTTATACCTGTCTGTCTACAGTTAGTAGGCTTGTATCTATAAAAAGTTGCAACACTGGGGAGACCAAATGCTTTTTAGGCCATCATTAATTCCATATTTAACCCCTGGAACTAGGTTTTGTTGCAACATTAGCCAAAACTCCGATTTCACACTGGAAATGTGTCTGTTCCTTGGCAAAATCAATAAAGTGAGCAAAGCCATGATCTTTAGAAGTTAAAAAAAATAAATAAAATAAAATAATTAACAGTTGAGCTGGCGAAGGTTACACGTGCTCTCTGGGACCGGATTACTTGTTTGGTCCAAACAAGAATCTGGTTCTAGTCCTAGTATTCACTGTTCCTGAACTCACTGACAGTTCATTTTGTTGTTCTTTACCAGGTGTGATGATCTACAAACTCGCCTTCTATCAGGAAGTAATGGGAACTATAGGGGCTTCTGTGATTTCAGTGTCACAGCCCCTCCTAGATAGATGGATCTGTCGATGGGTCATTAAAGGCATCACAGCTCCATCTAGTGTTCAGTCTGGTGCACCATGAATTCAGTTAGTGGCTTGACTCCCAACAAGAAGCAACACTGATTAGGTCTTATTTCAAATTAAAGCAGCAAACTGAGAAAGATGGCACTCATAAAAACAAAAACTTAGTAAGAAACTGATGCGGGAGAGGTGGGCATTTTTGGCAAGAAAACAAAACAGGAAGTAATGTGTGGTGGGGTGGAGGCTGCAGCTAGATAACAGGAATCATCAAATTATTGAATTGTGTGGCCAGTATGATGAAAACCCCAGAAGATTTCCACTTGTAGGGGCTCCATCCCCCGGGAGGCAGCTGCAGGGTGAAGTGGAGCTTCAAAATTAAAGTCCTTGAAAGAGCGGCTTGCAGGAGCATGGGTGCTTTCAAATAAAAATTCTCCAGAAAAGGAAACGAAAGGAGGAGGGAGATGTTCTGTAACTCAGTAATGCTTGTCCGGTTGTCTGGTCTGATGAGGCAGGAGTATGGCAAAGTCAAAACCCTACATCCCGCCTTGCTCATCTGCATTTGTGTGTGTCTGCAATGTGGTATGGTGTGACTTCTGTAGTACGCATGTGAGATTGTACCGAGCACACACTCTGTGTGCCGCGGACCTGCGTGGCTCCAAAGCCTTCGTTCCTCTACTGTTTGCTCCCTTTTGAGGACGAGCGGGACCTCAGAGCAATGTCTCCTCTTCTGGTAGAGACTGTGAGCCAGAATGTTTGTACATGAGTGTGTGTGTAGGTGCATGTGTGTGTATGTGTGTGTGCTCTATTTAAGGACTAGTGTAGCCTCAGAGCCGTCCTTCCTCTTCAGATACAGTCCATGGGTGAGGTGGTGCTCTCTCCTCAGGTAGGCGTAGAAATAGTCAGACACCAGCAGGATCTGGGAGGACATGAACGGATATTATAACAGTCGTTGTCTTTTTGGTTATAAAGATAAGATTAATTTCAACTCTGCTTGAACAAACTGGTGTGTGGACATTTTCACTGGTAAAGTAGTCAAAGTAGTGAGAATTTTTGGGGACCATCAGCAATTGCAACCAGAGGCATGCCACAGTGAATAATTCACGTCATGTAATTCTTGGGGCGCTCTGGTGGCTTACCGTGTAGAGCGCATACCACGTATTATCACCGCAGCGGCACAGGTTCGGTTTTTGACCCGCACCCTTTGCCCTTTGCTGTATGTCACCCCGCCCCCCCCAGCTTTCCTGTCTATCTCTACTGTCACTATCGAGTAAGCAGAAATGCCCAAAAAAATCTATCTATATGTATATATATTAAAAAAAACATAAGTCATGTAATTCTCCCCATTCCTACTTAATGTCTGACCCAGAGCATATTACCTGTGCCACGTTGAACAGCAGCGTTATGGCGTAGTAGAAGTTGGAGTTGGCGCTGCCAGCGTAGATCCAGAGGTGCCAGAGCACGGGGAACAGAGCAGAACAGGCCAGCAGGACACACGACACCAGGAAGATGTTCCTCAGAACTGGACAGGAAAATCAGTGAGAAAATTCAAATAGATTGTTATATAGTAATGTCACTCTACAATAACATTTGTTTTTAAGACATTTATTCACGCTACTCTTAATGTTAGCTTTGAATAAAAACTGGCATGACACAATCTAATGTATGATTTCTATTGAATTGACCAAATTCATTACAAATACATGACAAGTTATATTTGATTCCAACTTTGCTCAGCTTTACTTTGACATATATGAACTGGCAAATATGTATCTCAGGCTTTGATGCTATCATAACAATTGAATAATTCGACAATTCTGTATTAACTGATGGATTAATTAAATCTATCCACTCATTCATTCTCACTATGTACGAGTTTAAATAGAGGCAAGGTATAAGACACAGATGATAGTTTGAACATTGAAACGTTTCAATCTCCTCCTCCTTGAAGTCAAAAGAAAAACTGTATAATCTGTGACTTTTGGTGTCCTTTTCGGTACAAAAACCCTCAAATGTAAATTGTTGTTGAAGTTCAGTCAGTAAACCAATAGACTAACCAATATACAACATTTTAAATTTGTTCAATACCACTCAAAAATACAAACAAGTGTAGCCCCAAAGCTATGAAGCAATTTCTGTTTAAAGACTACAACCAAAACTAGGACAAAAATATTCCTATTTCTGTCCTAGTTTTTGTTGTAGTGCAGGTAAGGTGGAACCAAAACCAAAATGAATCTAGGTACAAAAATAAGGGATGAACACCATTAATCTGTGTGCTATGTCTATGTCTTTTCATAAATGCACTTACATCTGTAGAGGTGACTCCAGACAGGCAGGAAGGCCAAGTAGAGTGCAATGTCTCCAACTGTGGGGTAGGACTTAAAGATGGAGATCACAGCTAACTGCATGAAGATCAGAAACACTGGGTGCTCCCTGCAACACGCACACACACAAAAGAGTAAGCATGGCTGACTACCACAAGGGAGGGAAGAAAGCAAGAAAGAAGCATTGTATGAGTCTGATAAAGGGAAAAAATGAGAAAAGCTGGGTGGAGGACTTACTTTAGTTTGACAGACAGAGGAATGGTGTAGAAGAAAACGTTGATCTGGAAGACGCAGAGGAAGAAGAGGCGGAAGTGTTCAAACATCTCAGCGAAGAAATACCAGAAGAGGCCGATGTTGGGGGTTAGGTCTGGGACTGAGAGACTGCAGGGAGAGAGATGACACAGGTCACGACTGTTGAACTGTTGATACACAAGACGAACAGGCAAAATAACCAACCCCCCCTCTTTCAGCAGACATGCATGAAAAGACTATACTGACAAAATATAACACTGACTCTAAATTGAACCTGCAACAGCCCCTTTTCAGAGTCAGGAATGTCCTTCCGTTGCAGGCTTTCTATTCTTGAGAGAACATAGAGGCACACATGCACACAAACACATCATAAAGACCTCTTCAAATTGGTTCAATTTCCTGTTTGAATCATCAATCGGATTTAGACCAGTGAACGTCAGAGGGACAGAGGATTCATTCATTGACCTGAGGCTTCCAGTAGCTTGACTGAAAATGACATTCATAGCAGGAGAAACCCAGCCAAATAATGAACAAGGCCTCTCGCTATCAAAAGCCCGATTCTTAGACAGAAGCAGGACTTTAGCCCCTTTCTCGTCTCAGTCTGTCAGTTTTCATCGCTCGTACATTTTAGACATTTAGCTGATGCCTGAAACTCCAGCACTTTGGCGGTACTATCATAAAATTTTCTTGCTCTGACCAGTGAGCTAAAACAAAATTTCTACTTTCCCCTTCATCCACCCCCTTGTTCCTCACATGAAGCCATAGACGGAGGGCAGGAAGTCCCAGCTGCCCAGCAAGAAGAAGGAGAGGCAGATGATGACAAACAAGCTGCCCAGGTACATTGAGGCAAACTGCACGGTGTACAACCAGAAACTGGGCCGCCGAATGTTCACCGGGATGTACAGACGCTGCAGAGAGACAGACAGACACACCGAGATGATACATATTTCAAGTAACACTCCAACATTTTGGGAAAAATAGCCTTTTTCCAAACTTACACGGACTGAGACAAGATGTTCGATACCATTTTCACCTCTGTACGTCCACTGGTTTGATTCCTATGGGTAGCATTTTGTGTTAGCTTAGCATAAAGACTTGAAGTCTACAGGAGTCATTAGCCTAGCTCCGTCAAAGTGAAAAACTAAACTTTACAGCAACTCCAAAACTGTCCTATTTACACAATATATAATGTTTACTTGAAATGCACATCTTGGAAGTTTTTTTTTTTTTCAAACGAATCGTTTTAGGAGAAGTTAGATGATCTAAACCCACTGAACACAGATAGAATACTTGTGTTCAGCAGTTATTATTCCAACCATCTAACTTCTCCTAAGATGACTCTCATTATTAAAAAAAAAATCCAAGATGTGTATTTCAAACACAAATGATGCATTGTGTAAATAAGACAGCTTCAGAGTTGCTGAAAGGTTTATTTTTTCACTTTGACGGAGTTAGGCTAATGACTCCTGTAGACTTTGAGTCTTTATGCTAAGCTAACACAAAATGCTACCCATAGGAACCAAACCAGTGGACGTACAGAGGTGAAAATGGTATCGAAATGGTATAGTTTATTTAATGTAACTTCACAGGAAATCATGATCAGACATTAAGAGCTAGAAACTGGAATAGAGGGAGGGAAAGAAAAAGTTAAAAGGGCAAGAGAAAGATGGAAGCAAAGTGAGACACACAATGCCATTTTTGCACTCTGTAACTGTCTGTGTTTATACACACCATACCTGCAGCAAATATAGCAGTGCTGGTGCAAAGAGAGTCAGTGGATATATGGACTGATACGTGGCCAAAGCCAGGAATATGGCACTCAGCAAGGCACTTCCTGCAACACAATAACAAAAAACTTTCAAATCAAATCATTCCACCAGGCCAGCCATCTCTTCTCTCTTACATGACCTCTATCACAGTTTAAAAAAACAAACAAGGTGGTGGAGCACAGAATTTACCTTTAATAGTGGTGAGGATGAAGAGGGCGATGACGGCATTGTTCAGGCCGCAGGTTGACTTGGCAACGCAGGACAGGATGGTGAACGGGTTTAACAGGTAACTGTGGGGGAGGGAAGGGACGGAGATAAGAGAGAGTGAAGGGGGGGGAGAGAGAGTAATGACAGATGTATTAAGAAGTCTTTCCTCTAAACAGCAATATCTTCCATATCTTGTCCCTTTTCAGATTTTCTTGGAACTTTAAACATGACTAGTTTTAAATAACTAGGCTTTTACAAAATGGCTGTTTTTAGAACATCATGGTACTTCCATTGCTGCTAGCTTAGGGTGTGATCATGCGTATAGTTTTCTTACAATTGCGCAATACCAATTTACAAAAACTTTAAGTTTTGATCAATACTGAGCACTGATCCTTTCCATTATTTTGACTGAACATTATATGTTTGGACTACTGATCTTGGGTCACTGGACAAAATGTATAAATATTTTTTAGATTTTTTACCAAGTGTTTTTTTTTTTAGAAACCCAGGCTTTTGTGTGCAAAAAATGAGGAAAATTAAGATGATTAAGATTTGTTTTTATTTCGAAAGTGTTAGTTAGGGCTTTTGGTATCACATATTAATCTTGGGTAAAATCTCTGATTCTGATATTACATTTTAGCCCCATATCCATACTGGTGCATCCCTAGTTTGTTGTCTTTGTTTTAAACCACAGTGGAAGTTTACTTTCCAACATGGAGTCATAACTAGCTTGTTTTCATTGGACATATCTTTGACATCCTGTCATCCCACCAGGTTAGAAATTTTTATGCTAGTCTTTCCAAGCATGAGAAACTGCTAATTGTTAAGATGTCAACATCAAAACCTTGCATTTGACAGTTGGTTTGGAAGAGGAACAACACACCTTTTCAGGCATTGTGCTGCCTTGTTCACACCTGTCCAAACAAAACAAGCTTAAAGGAGTAAACCAGTCCAAACATGCTTGGTGTGGATGCAGTGGGACTTACAACATGGCTACTTTCAGAGGGATGTAGTACATTTCTTGGGGGCTTCTGATCAGCTCCAGACAGTCCAGGGGGTAGCGGTCTGCCTCCAAGGCATATTTCTGCTTTCTGAACTGAAACGACATATCACAGCACACCCAAATGTGTCACAAGAAGGACAAGACAGTGCACCAAAAGCTTCACTACACCGCTATGACAACAAGATTGTAAATGGACTGCATTTATATAGCGCTTTTCTAGTCTACCGACCACTCAAAGCGCTTTACAATGTATGCCTCACATTCACCCATTCACACACACATTCATACACTGATGGCGGAGGCTGCCATGCAAGGCGCCAACCAGCTCATCAGGAGCAGTAGGGGTTCAGTGTCTTTGTTGAATGTCAATGAGTGGCAGCGTCTTATCAGCAGCGACTATTAAGTTAATTCTTCATGCCTTGGTTCACTTATTTATTTATTTATTTATTTTTACATTTGTGAATATATTGTACTGGTTTCTTACCACTTGTTTGTTGTAGTCCTTCACTGCAATGTAGAGAGCCACAGCAGTGATGACATCCGCTAACTAGAGAAAGTGAGAGGTGGAGAGAGAGAGAGAGGGAGAGAGAGAGAGAGAGAGAGAGAGAGAGAGAGAGTATTTAAAGAAAAAGCAGAAAGCAGTTGTACCAACATTCAAAATCAATCACTATCCCCAGTTCATGATTATGAACTGATCCTTTGAAAAACAACAAAAATGACAGCATAGTCCTTTTTCAAATCATTACTTTAACAAGGTTGTGTTGTGCAGAATCCCCAACATTAAAATTAAGTAACACATTGTAGCAAATCTTCTATTATATTAAGCAGAGGAATTCTAACATGGAGACTAAACATGTTAGTCTCATTTTTGTCCTAAATTCTGCAATTTTATTACAGCACAGAAAGAGAAATGAGTATTGCAATTCCTCTGACACTTGGACTATTTAGATCATTTAAAAATCTAGGCCTAACATGTCATTTTGGCATCATCACATGAATACATAAGCCATGGTGATTCCCACTTCCTACTCACCATAAAGGTTATCTCTGCATAGTCCACCACAAAGTGAAAGAGGTAGATGATGAGGGGAGTCTGACAGAGAGAAGACAGACACACACATGACAAACATAGACTCAACTGGTCTGACAAGAAAATCATCTCTCTGCCTCTTTCTCCCTGTTTATTTGTTAAATGTCTGTGCTAAATGGCAGCTCTAGAAATGATGCTGACTGTTGGTGTTTTGGATAGTTGAAGAATGCTCTGCCATCAAACTCTATTATGGCTGCACTGGACATAGTAACAGGATATGACATCATGTCATCTAAGCTTGGTTAAATGTGCCACCAAACAAGATAATGGACCTAAAAAGGCAAAGCAAAATGCCAGAAGCTGTTTTACTGTTTTGGGTGGATTTGCTCTTTCTTTGCATGTCATGCATGTTGTCTGTTTGTGTCTATGCTCACTGTAAGTCTATGTGCATAACTTGCATGCATTGGAAAAAGAGTGTGCTTGTAGTGACATAACATCAGTGCATGTTTGTGTGTGCACTGCTTTTGAATTAGGGCTGGGCGATATGGGCAAAATCAAATATCACAATATCTGTGACCAAATAACTCAATATTGATATTGTGACAATGTTATAGGGATGACTATTGGTGGTTTCCTAAAGATATTCATGCACAAGAGATTTTTGATAAACAGTCATTGGTAATGTGGATATGATGACCAAGCAGGTACAAGCAAATAATAGAACAGCTTAAACAGTCCACTAAGTTCAGATGCATTTGCATCTCTTTATTGTAATGCAGCCTTTAAAAACAGGAAGAGACAACACTTGTGCCATATCACAAAATTAGATCCAAAATCCCAGACAATGTCTAGTCTCATGTTTATGACATCAAAAAAAAAAAAAAGATTAATCACCCAGCCCTATTATGAATCTGTGTGCATTTGTTTTTTGTGTGTTTGTGTCACCTCATGGAACACATCTCCACTGTAGGGCGAGATTCCCAGGTCCAGCAGAGCCAGACCTTCTACCACTGGATACAGAACATGAACACACACACACACACACACACACACACACACACACACAAAATTAGTAGGCTTCAACATGCAACACGGGTGTCTCGGCCTTCTAAGAAAGCCTACCAGAGAGAAATACACCAAAATTTGCCTTTCTATTTGCACAGCTTCACATCAAGTCATCATCTGCTATCTATTTGGCTGGTCATCATATTAGGTACATAAGTAAATGTAGAATCTTTAAAGTCTATTTCAAGAAACGTATCAGGAAAACGCAGGAGCCCTTAACAAGAAAGACTATGGCAACAAATTCAGTAGGGGAATGGATACAATAGTTTTTGAATGTTGATTGGTTTTTGGGGTTAGGGATATGTCACTATTCAGCCTCTGGTTATCATTTTCATCAAGCATCCCTTCTCTTCGTACTAGCAATTAGGTAGCTTCTACTACTAATGTGGGCTTCTCCTGTTACAACAAGCTAATTAAGTATTCATGAGGGGAAGGGATGTGGCGCTTCCATGTTTCTCGGACAACTAAAACTCATGTATTTGTGAATGTGTGTGTGAGAGAGAGAAAAGAGAGAGAGAGAGAGAGAGAGAGACTCCTTTTGAACAATGAATGGCCAAACAA
>OMKZ01037512.1:30140-44615 GCA_900302535.1 Neoniphon sammara | reverse complement strand
AGCCACAACCTGCGTGATTCCACTGTATGTGAAAAATAGAAACTAAAATGGCCTATCGGCTCCTGTGGACCATTCAAAGACAGGTCAGCCCAAGTTTTGATCTCTCTCTCTTTCTCTTTTTCTCTCTCTCTCTCACACACACACACACGCACACACACATAGTGTTCAGTTGTCAGCATTAGCAGGTGAAAAGCAGCGGCTCTTTCCTGCCAAAGCACACAGTATATTGAAAGATCATTATATATTTGGGATCTGAGTAGCATTAAAATTGGTTTGTAATTATACTATATTTTGGGTCTGATATCATGTTGTATGTGTTTGTTTTATGTGTCTTCACCCACTCAGGGTTTGGCTGTCTCAGACAGACCCTGATAGACTGCAGACTAACTCCAACAGGTGCCACAACGAGGGCTGAAGTGTTAATCATGATTGTGTGTCATGCTGCTCAACAAAATATTACAGGGATTCAGCTCAGTGATTTACTTAAACTCAGTCACTTGTTTGGCAAAGATCCTCCGAGCCATTCTTTTAACAAGATCTTTAGGAATAATTCAGAGGTTGTGGAATTCCAATTTTGATAACTGTCAAGTAAATAGGTACACAGCAAGATAAAAATAAAACAGTGTGCAAAATGTCATGTCCCAGTTGAGGTCAGGACCTTTAGTCCAAGGTTTTTCATCAGTGTTCCAGCGGCTCCTCAAATACTACGCCTCCTTGAAAATCCACAGATACAGAACAAGGTGAGCTTCAGTTTTGATCGACAATAAAATGGAGAGAGGGAGAGTAATTTCAGACATTTATGATGACAGTCTCTACAAGATGTAATCAGCAGCTGGTCAGATTTTATCCGATGTTAATAATTTTTCATATACGCTTGACTCCGATGGTTCAGCTGCGTTTAAGTCCTCAAAGTTGGCAAATGTTGGCACGGTGTCAGAGTTTAGTCGGACAAAAAAGTGTCAGAGGTGTCAAAGGCCCATCTCCCTTGATTAATATGCCGCGCTTCGATATCGTTTGGGAGTTTGTTCCTGATTATATGCGCGCTGTTTTGTCAGGTGTTGTCTGACAACCGACACAACTGAGGCTAGAGGGTACCAATCAGCTATATTACATCGACAGTCCTGCCACATTCAGGGTTATTGAAAAACGAATCAAATTCATTCAGCCGCCTCATCTGATACTTGTTTACCCAGACCATTAAGCAAGAGCAAACTCTGGAAAGCTTCTGAATAGCGGACGTGGTTTTTGCTCTATAGCTTGCCTTGCCTCGCATGTGTCAAAGGCCCGTCTACCTCGTTGTTTGTTACACCAAACACCTTGGCATTCACATCTCAGCTGTTATTCTCCTTTTGAAAGACAAAATTCACTTTTATGAGGCAAACAAAGCAGATGTCATGCTCTTTGAATTTGTTGCGAGGTGTCAGTTTTTGCATGGAGAGAGTGCAATGACACTCAATGTGCATATCTATACTCATCTGGCCAAGTCTGTGAAAGTGAAGTATGTGCCCACAGTGTGGGGTCCATGGTGGGCACACTTAGCTTTTGGTTTTGAAAATGCAAATGGAAGTGGAACCAAATGTGTTGCTCTTCAAGAAGTGAAGTTCTTGCTGCACAGAGCTGTACCACATTTCTCAACTCAGTATGCAGCATATATGTACTCATTTACCATGTAGATTTGGCTTGGTTAACAATGCTATGGTGTTTTGTTGTTGCTGTTGTTTTGCCCACTCCAAAAATGTTCAAGTTCAAGTTCAGATTTATTTAGAGCCCAAAATCACTCAACCAACAGGTGCGGACCAAGTGGGCAAATTATCACAAAATATCAAATAAAAAAGAACAAATTGAACATTGAAAAAAAATGGATGCATGATGCCCCTGTTTTGTTTACTGATTCAGCTACTTCAAGTACTCCTTTATATCAAGTACGCTATAGCTACTGCCTCAAGTACTCCAACTACTGCTTCAGTTACCTCATCAACTGCTTAAATGTCTTAAAATGTATGAAGTTCTGCCTCAAATACTACTTAAACCAACTACATGAAGAACTGTTTAAAATACCTAACCTACCTACTTTTTTTCAAGCTCAAGCAAGCACATAAACTTTCTTCAGAAAGTTTCCCTTTGTTAGTTTACCATTTTAATCTTCTGTACAAAGCTGTTGCATGCTGCAGTGGTCGAGACTTTATTTTGCAAAAAATAGTCAGTAGATGAATGTCTGGGTTGTGGTTGGGCATGTAGGATATGACCAGTATAAAGTAAAGGACATTTTGTGGAAGAAATAACAGTTTTACTTCTTTTAGAGGGTTATATGTGGATTAGAGAATATTAGTGTAAAATTGAAAATCATTTAAATCGTTTGTTTTCACCTTGTTGTGTCTACACAGTAAAAAAGACACACTTATATAAAGTGATTTCTAATCAGCATCATAAGTTAACAACATTAAATGCTACGACCACCCTTTTCCACATGGACACTCACTGTGTCTCTGTATAGAAGGTGATCGCTGTGTCCTTAGGGACATTTTTATCTCTTATCTTGAAGCTGGAGGCAAACACATTGACAATACGTTTCCTCATATGAAAGATATTCAGCCATGTCTGAGAAGACCTCAGAGGCAGTGTGTTTCAACCGGTGTTGGCTCCGTTCTCCTGACCATATTTCCCTCTCCACTGGGACCATGAGAGCGCTGAAGAAGAGCTTATTATTTGTGGTTAAAGCATACACCTGCACTCCGCTGCCACCTGTTGCAAGTTCTACTGCTAAAACGGTGAGAAAAACAGAAACAAAAGGTTGTCTTGTAAACAGAGTCATCTTTCTTGTTTATAATATATTCTTCTCTTTCCTAAAGTTAGCCAACTAATTTTGGTGCCTATACCTATACTTAACCAAACGGCAACTGTTTTGAGTGTTGTGTGCATGCACGCTACGGCTTGAGAGATGGTCCTGTGCGTCGTATCAGAGGGTAGCAACAACCGACCAATGTCGTCGTTGGATGTGTTGCACAAAAAGGTATTTTCACAAGTATATTTGTTTTCACCTTGCTGAAACATTGCCCTGAGCCATTTATCTGCATGTGTGTGTGCTCTTATGTGTTTGGACATGTTGGTTCTTTATCTCAAACTCTTCAAGCAGGATGAGGCGAGGGTTATCATTATCCTAGATTGCACCATAATTAAGATGTTAGCATCTCTTGCAGAGCTCAGCATATTTGTAGGATGGCAATGGCCAACTGAGATAACTTTGATCACTTATCTTGAAAGTTAATTAAAATCTGACAGATTTGGGCATTTTGTAAACTGCTTGTTTGTGTTTCCACCCTACAGCTTATGCTTTTTCTGACTTTGTAAATAAAACACAGCATAAACAATGTGACATCATCTCGCCATAAGAAGTGTAAGATTTTAACTATAACAAGGGTCCAAAGGGGAGATCAAATTTCTCACAAACTTTCCATTGAAAATTTTCAGATTCTTAAATCCTAAATCCTTCAAATTGACTTTAGCACACAGTGAGACATTATACATATAAAATTAGCTCAAGTAAGTTGTGAAATTTGTCGCCACATTTGGTGCAACTAGAAATAAGTGCTGTTAAATTGCCTTGAAGGAAGCTTATTTTTAAATCCCATCTGGCATTACCTCAGCCACAGGGAGACACCTCTACCCCATAAATCATTAAAATGTTTGAAAAAGAAGTCATGAAGCTGGCTACATACAGGCTAGGATTAAATACAGGAAATAGGACACCATTTCAATTCTATGCTGTAAATTCAAAATGTAAGTTATCTTAATGGAAATGTTCTTGTTTTAGGCTGGATAGCTAGATTCTGGACCACACACACACACACACACACACACACACACACACACACACACACACACACACACACAGCATGACACAGACGCAGCATGTTCCACACAAAATGCTGGATTTGTCAAAGCAAAAAGTCAAAGCCTCATGTGTGCCAGATAGATTTATATTTGAAATAAGAATGAATTACTGTGGCGCTTACTCTTGTGACCCTAATGACACTTCAGTCACCCCATTTAAAATGGTCTCTCAGATTTTGCCCAGCCACAATCGACCATGGAACAAAGGCAAGAGTTATCTTGTCTTTCTACTTCAATGATAAGTTTATTTTCCTGTTTGTACACAGAATGAATAAAAAGATTTTGAAAAATTAAATAAGTTGATAATGTATATTTTTTATTCCTGTGTTAGATTTATAATGCATTATGTTGTGTGCGTTGAGTGCATAAACTCTAAAGCTGTGCATTGTTCATTGTGAAACAACATGTAATGTTATTCAGAGGAACCCTTACATGTTCATGAGGATGAGTTAGAATAGACAAAAGCCAAAGATTTAGATTTTTTTATTCTTTTTTTCTTTTTTCTTTTTACTTTCATTTATTTATTCAGGGAAAGTTTGTTTGCACGCTCTTTTTCAGCAACGCCCTGCTTCACACTCACACCTTGGAGCCACAGACAACCTTCACTCCAGCTGGGGGTTAAGCACCTTGCTCAATGGCACATAAAACATAGGATTTGAGGGAGGGGATAGTGCTGCCCGTGCACTTCCCCCACCCACATTTTCCCTGCCGGTCTGGAGGATCAGTCTGGCAATCTTCCAGTCACAAGCCCGCTTCTCTCACTGTTTGGCCACAGCTGCCCCTGACAAATAGGCATGATCTACTACTGAAGGTATTATTTTTCATATCCATGATTATACTTGGTGCTCTCCACCACTATCTCTGAATAAAATCAGATTCCATTACCGGGATTGTTCTCTGCAAATGCACAGCTAATGCTATGAAAGTCAAGGTACTCAGTCTGTGTGGACACAGTCAGGAGAGTGGCACTGCATTAGCATAACATCAGTGTCAAGCTAACATTCATGAGTGGAGTTAATCTGTATTCCCTCTGTCACATTATTGTGGTTCTCGGAATCTAAAATATACAGGTATTTGGTGATATCACCAAATACCTGTATGCCATCTGTAGACAATCTCTAACCATCTATAGGCTCCAATGGACATTGGCATTAAACAGCTACACTCTAATTGAATATAAAAACCTAAAAAAAGCAATACTGCTGCACATGGGTAAATTAGAGAGGAGTAAAAGCTGTAGATGGCTACAGGCTGCCCAGAATCATCACTGTCTGACATCTGTGTTTTGAGTAGGTCGATGATCAGGGAATGTACCGTATCTTCTGAAATGCAACATTTAAGTAAAATCATAGATGTATATTATACCAAAAAATGGTATAAATAGTAATATATTTAAATAAGTGTGAGAAAAAAATGTGTTTACTGGAAGTCCACATTTTTAAATATTTGGTACGCCCACTGTATAGTTTGCATTCTGGCATCATTTCTACAAGTCATTGGAGTCATACTTTTGTACCTTTTAGTTTTACTGTTAATTGTTTGCACATATAAAATCATACAAGGAATAGAGAAAGACAATCAGTAAGACAGGAGAGGTCAGGAAGCCAAAAGATAATGCAGTGGACCTTCCCCCAAAACATCAAGAACCTGAAGAGTAAAGTGCAGGAATTCATTTCTTCTGTCATAGTGAACCATTTCAGGAGTTAACACAGCACCCAAATTATTCTTCAGAAGGAATCTTTCAAAACATTACATGTGACACCTTTTGGGGTGCCTTATAAGTATCAAAGGCTGAAACCTGTTTAAGTTCCACATGAAGCCATCCCTTCTGGGAGTGTATGGAGAAAAAAAATAGAGCCAGAGTTAGGTGTCAAAATAAAGTGTCAGTGAAAGATGGGTGGAAATGTGGTAGATCACCAGTTCTTTTTTTTCTTGTTGAGGAGGGGATCCTTGGGAGAGACCTAAAAGTTGATCCACACTCACTGACACACATCAGTTACTAGACGACAGCAACTATCTCAACTCAAGCCTATTATAGCGTCATCATGGGAAAACAAAAGGACATTTTGGAGAAACTGGCGCGAACCTTTAAGATCCGACACAAGCTCCTGCGCCAGGCCCTGGCAGAGTGTCTGGGAACCCTTATCCTGGTGGTAAGTAATGGGCAGCTTTGCATTACTAATGCAGGAAGTGAAGTAGAATAATCAGCAAGAGGGATCTCCTTATTTAAGTAGAAGCTTGAGTGAAAAAAACATTTAATTATCTTATGTTTACTACACTCAGCATAAAAAAATGTGCTATCTCAGTGTAAAGGTTAAAGTAAACTCAATAATTGTGTACCCTTAAAGAAAATGAGAAAAAATGACTGTAGAGAGACAAAAAATAAAAACTGAGTTGTTGTTATTATCTACAATTTCTTAACAGGTGTGTAAGGTAACGAAAATATCTCATTCGCCAAGAATGTATCTTGTCCCACCTTTTAGGCAAAAAATAAATAAATAAATAAATAAAATATACAGGTCTTGTCTACCGTCGTGATATTTCTGTGCTACAAACAGAGCTTTTCCAGCTTTAATTAGCAAATAAAAATGTTTGTTTATATGAACTTAAATTACATAAAATTCTCTCACTACAGTATGTCTTCATAGAAAGTATATCCAATGTGGATTCTTGCAGGCAAAATGTATCCACTGCAGATGTCAAAAACAGCAAAAACAATAGGTTGGTTTATATGTTGATGTCTCAAAAAGTGTCCACAAAACATTTTAGTTTCAGGATTGTTCTGAAATTGCATAGTGTTGCTTTAATTATAGGTCAGTACATGTTCTCTATCTTTAGATAGGTCTATGTACACACATTACATAGAAAATACACTTGAACAACAATGAAAAATAAATAAAAACAACAAGCATTCACATAATAAGTACACTCCTCAGGCCATGATTTAGTTCCTGCTCGCCTACTGTTAGGCAAAAAATGCCCAGTGATTAGTCCGAGGTTTATCTTGACATCAGTGTTTTTGATGGCTTACTTGAATTTGTAAGTTCTTTTTTGTAAGGTTCTTCTATTCTTGACATTTAAGATTAATTTAACATGGAAAGGTTTTGCAGCAGTGCTCAAATGGTGCACAAAAATTAATTTGCTTTCTTGTCATAGTAAGAAATCACACTTTTAAGTTTATCCTTAATAGATGAACATCTATTATGATCTATCATTAGTTGTCTTCTGTCATCTTTTCCTTGATTATAGTTAAATAACATGCAAAGACCCCAATTACTTTATACAAATTTACTTTAGCTGTGTTGTTTAATGACCTCCATGGTATTATAAACTAACCTGTCATCCTCACTGAAACCTAATTCAGCATACCTACCACACAAAGAAAACTTGAGATTCTTTCAAGTTCAAACAAAATATTAGCTAGACCTGGACTCCTTTAGCTTCCCAGTGTCACCTACAGACAACACAAATATCTACAGAGGGCACCAACTGTGAAAAAAACTGTCCGCTTGTTATGGTGCTGCCCAGCAGTGAGTGATCGGTTGATCCCTGAGCCGGTGTTTGGCTGCAGAACTAAGTGGAACCTTTTGCCCTGCTGGCCGTCAGAGTCCCCGGCTGGTCAAAGAGCTCAGCAGGTGGAGTCACACTGTTGTTAGCATCACAGAGCCCACCCACAACATACACATGACCTCAAGGGTCAGAGAGACACGCCCAAGCTAAAATGAAAAACAAGGCTCAGCAAGAGACCTGACTCTCAAGTCAAGCCACTGTAGGTCTTTATTATTGTTCTTGACTTATTCCACTATTACTGTGCTGGAAAAAACACTTCTTCCCATGACTGCATGTCATTGGCTGCAGAAACGAACAAGCAAATGGATCCTTATGAGATAAATTGATCATAAATCCAGGTAATTGTAAAAGTGTTTAATAAATGATTACAGATTATTGTTGCTGTGTGTCTAAGGCGTGTTCTGCTCATTCCTGCAGATGTTTGGCTGTGGTGCAGTGGCACAGTTGGTGCTGAGCGGGGGCTCCCATGGCATATTCCTGACCGTTAATTTTGCCTTTGGATTTGCTGCCACACTGGGCATCCTTGTGAGTGGACAGGTCTCAGGTGAGGGGACTCTGTAACAGTTTGTTTTCAACCTTTTCTGACAATCAGTCTATCTCAGGAGGAAGAAGAAATCCATTTTTATATCAGAAAGAAACGTATGTGTATGTATGTGAAAACTGCACTTATGTGTCCTTGTTATTTTCCTCAGTGTTTAGGTATCTGTTTCCACCAGACTCAGTGTTTGTTTTCTTGAACATACGTCAGCATTAAAGGAAATCATTATTATTGATGGCCTTGCAGACACTTACTATAAGTAAGAGATAAACTGACAGATATCTCGAGGGCAATATTTACCACACAGATGTGTTTGTTAGAAGAATGACAGCTAGAGCCAACAGGAGGAGAACAGCAAACAGTGGACACAATAGAAGGATGCAACACAGAAAAGAGACAGAGAGAAGGAAGGTGGCACATACCTCTTAACTCAGAAAGCTATGTGGTCCATAATTGAAAGGCATGTGAGACAGTACCCGGTCTATTCACTATGCATGTATCTTCTGTCAAAGCAGAGGCACTGAAAAGGGGCCTGCAGTTCATTCATGCTCTCTTCTTCAATACCTTTATAATGAGGCTGTCCCCCTCTAATACACATTGCAGCTGAGAAAATAAGACTCTTATAATTAGATACCTTCTACCCTGACACAATTAAGGTGTGAATACAAGGTACAGGAGCGAAGCACCCATATGAATGTGCCATCAGGATAGTTCAGTTCCCCTTCAAGCTTTAGAAGAACAAAAAAAAACCCTGACTTCATAAGATACTTTACTGAGCCTTTTCATCCCTCCAATTTAATTTGTGTCACAGAGACCTCCCATCCTAAGAGGACTTAACTGCGCCCACAGTTACTGGAGAAAGGCTTCGAACCTTTCTCTGTCTCAGTGAGAAAAGGGGGATATTTCTAGCAGATAACGCATCCTCCATGTTTCCCTCTCAGAGTGAATCACATAAAATGGATATCTATATATATCTACATCTGTCTATATATATAGAGAGAGAGAAAGATGGATAAATAGATAGATAGATATAAATATAGATAGATAGATATAGATATATAGAGATATCTAATAGCAGATTCTGACTGAATAAATATGTTCCTCTGTGTGTTTAGGTGGCCATCTGAACCCAGTGGTGACCTTCGCCCTTTGCTTACTTGGGAGAGAGCCTTGGAGGAAATTCCCTGTGTTTTTCTTCTTTCAGACACTGGGTGCCTTCCTGGGGTCAGCAATCATATTTGGCATGTATTTTGGTATGTGAGTGTTAAGAATAATCAAATGAATTATAACATTTTGTTTTTTAATAGGCCACACACCATTGATATTCAGGGTTACAGTTAGTTTCAAAGGGGGTGGGATGGTATGGGTTATGTTTGAAATATATATGGAGATATTTTCAGTGGGCAAGAGCTGTATAGAAATGAAAATAGCAGGTTTTTCTGCAAGTATCTAAATCTTATTTTAACTCCCAGACTAGGTCTATGAATCTTGATTAAACTGCTGTCAGGTGAACAAAGGTCACTAAACATTATAATGTAATGTAATGGCATAGTAAATAAAACTGGCATGTTTTCAGAATTAGCTTTTGAACATTATATAAGGTCTTCAGGATGTCTTTGGTATTGTTTTGGTTGTTAAAAGATGTATTTTATATTTTTCATCAGTCAGAATATGGTCGTGTGTGGCTTGAGTCCATGTTAGTGTGAACTGTTTTGCTATCAAAGGCTATAGTGAAAATTTGAAGGTTTTCACACATTGAATCAGACTCCTATAGAAACAAAGCACACCACTTGGGATGGGAATGTTTGCATGCCATCTACCCATCAGAGCTACACTGTTCTTGGCCTCTTTTCCTCCAAACTAAATGGCTACGGTGTTCCAAGTTTTATTTTAAAAATGCAGAAATATCATTTTTTCAAACTTTGCTCCCATGTTTTTTTCTGCATATACCTTTTTACACTAATGATCTTACTTTTTTTTAAATATCTCAGTTTAAGCTCACAGAGCAAAACAATTGTTAAAGGTGCACTGTACAAAATTGCTGGGGGTTAACTGAAGTGGGGACCATTTAGACTCAACTGGCAAAACGTGAAATAAGCACAAAATTTGATTGTTGAGTCTATGTGGTTCTCATCATCGGCTTGACCCTCTAATAAATTACATGCTTGTCAGTGTCAGCGCTAATTCTTCCAGCACTTGTTAAATGCTGCTTGGAACTTTGTAATATTATTTTACGAATAAACTATGCTTCCTTTTGATCATTTGAAATTATCCTGTGTATGTATTCTCAGTTGCTGAATTCCTGCCAGCACTCGTCCTACTGAAGTAAGTGTATGAATATCGGTTCAGTAAATCAGTAATAAGGGTGATTTTTATATTGTTCCACCAGATGCATTGTGGGACTACGGTCAGGGGGAACTCACTGTGGTGGGGAAGAATTCTACAGCTGGGATTTTTGCCACATATCCATCCAAACATCTCACCCTGCTTAATGGATTCTTTGATCAGGTAAAAGTGACATGATGCAAGGAGGAACCATTGTAACATGTATATCACCCCTGTTCTGTGAATGTATCGATGGATATATTTATATAATACTTCATCTCACAGGTCATATGCTGACGCTCAATTGAGCCACACCTTATGGGTCCATAAAGAATTCACAGATGCATATATTTGAAGACACTTAAAATGGCTCCTGATATTTGTACAGTCCCCTGATATTGTATTTTTTGCCCATCATGCCATTTTTGGCATGAAGTTCATTGAAACAGCACATAAATTAATAATAACAACAATATGCTGTTGTCAAGATATGCCAGTTCCACATGTTGGATATTCATGCCTACCACGACACCCCCCTGTGAAAAGTGAATTGGTTCTTCTGTGCCCCAAGACCAACCTTTCCACAAAGTTTCATTAAATTGCATGAGTCTGTTTTTAAGTTAAATGCCTTTCCATGTAAAGCCATATGCCATCACACCTCACATGGGGAAGTCACTCCAGCACTGAAGAAATATCTGTGTCCCATTCATACCTGTTCAAAAACCTGTGAAGTGGGAAAAAAAAGATCACTTACGGTGGTGAATTCATTTTGCAACACGCCTATGTGTACAGTTAAATCCAGCTGGACTTTGACCCATGAATTTGTGTGACTCAATGATGCGCAACCAATGAGAGGTTATGCAGGATTGACCTTTCATACTCACCAAATTCAAAATGGAGGAAGCTTTGAATGTTGCACTCACAACCTCTTCCTCTTGGTCACCTTTGCCTTCCTTTTTCTCTGAACAAGCAGCAAAGCCAGAGTCTTCTTTTGATGTAACGTGAGCTGCATGCTAACACAACACACTACTAGCCATAAATGCTACTAGCAAAAATGCTAATGCCTAGCCTAGAAACATAAGTTAACCTTCTGGTCCCGCCTCTTTGAAACAGAAGCCCTGTCAGTGTGAGACATGGAAGATACATGTCTTTTTATGTGAAGCCACACATATTGAAGAAAAATGGTGAAGCAAGATGGCAGCCCAAGTAAAACCAAGATGTGTGCTTATAAAGATAAAAATACATATTCTAACTGTATGAAAACACTACAATTCTGTACAATGTTGATGAATATTATATCCCATTCTGTCTTCGACTTAATTAAAATCATACACACTGTGCCTTTAACCATAATGTCTTGCAAACTCTTCACAGTCAAGCTAATGATTTGTCACCTGAAATGCATAGTCACCTTAAGTCACTTTTATATACCGAGCACTTTATTGAGCCCACTTGCTGAGAGCACAGTATGACAGATTGCTTTTGTTAGTAGAGAAGTTACTGAGCCAATTATTTATCTCAAGTAAAACAAAAAGAAACGAAAAACATCAAAGTTTTCTCAACTTCATGTGCTCCCTAAATTTGCTGAGACAGGGATTTTTAACTGGCTCATAGGAATGATCAAACGTTCCCACATGTAAACATTAAAGCTAAATTGAACTTTGGTAAAGTGTTGGGTTGTATAGTTACCTGGGTGTGATCTAGATCTGAGACCACATGGTGGTGAAATATCCTCATTAGTCTCTCTGTGCTCCCATGGGCTGCTAATCTTGCATACCGTATGTGTATCTCTTCATTCACTTTATAGTGTGGCAAAACCGATCACAAAATAACAGTTTTATCGCATAAACAAGCATGAACAAAGTGGATTGTGCCAATATAAAAAGCAACAAGTCATGGTACCCATAGGGTGACTACGGGACATTCTCACCAGGTGCCCAAACCACCAGTACTAATGCCTCTAAATGTGCAGGAGCAGCTGGACATTGAGGCCCTCTCTGATCATTGGACTCCTATCATCCTATCACACAGAGTGAGGCCAGCCAGCCTGTGGATGAAAGCAGACAAACTCGCTTGTACTGTACCGACAGTATCATTCAAAGCTGTACAACTATTAGATATGAGATATTAACTGATTTAAAAAAAAAAAGACTAAAACAACCCTTACAAAATTCCTAAAGAATGAGCACGCAATAGAAATGACCATCCTCTCAAATTAAAATAAAAAGCAACAATGGCCCTCTGTCTGTATTTCAGATTATTGGAACAGCTGCTTTGATTGTGTGCATCCTGGCTATAGTTGATCCGCACAACAATCCAGTCCCCAGAGGTCTGGAGGCCTTCACTGTTGGCTTTGTGGTGCTGGTCATCGGCCTTTCCATGGGCTTCAACTCAGGCTATGCTGTCAACCCGGCCCGGGACCTGGGACCACGCATCTTTACCGCTGTTGCAGGCTGGGGTGCTGACGTTTTCATGTGAGTATCTCCTCTGCTTAAGAAACAGTATCTTTTGGGAGTAGGAGAAGTTGCTGGACTGGTAAGATGAGAATTTCAGTATAAAACCCTAAAACCATGAGACTCAAACAGTGGTGCAAGTCTTGTGTTATGCTGAATTCCTTTTGACATGCACCCAGGTTGCTGGTAGTATAGCATTGTCAGACACACACAATTTCACTTCTAACTCACATTTACAACATATATTACTCATACCTTTTCTCACTGTTCTCTCTCAAGAAATGAAGAAAAAAAAAAAAGAGGATATCAAAGTTTTCAACATTCATACATATCTGGCCTTTGTCATATGCATTGCATGGGTGTTAAGACATTTATTGTAACTGATATCACTGGCTTTCTGCTTAATAAACAAATCAGAGAAGACCCACATGCAGAGTCAGAGGGGTCCCTGTACCCTCCTCTCAAAGCTTTTTCAATTTGTTCGACAACAGGATAAACAAATATACAATGCATTGTTTTTCTCGTGTGAATTAAAATAACGGAAATCACATGTCTTTCCTGATTGTCTTCAAATCGGCCATTGGAATAGAATTACACCAAAACTCAGAAAACTTGTTCTTTGCGTTTATTGTAACATCTATGTTATCTAACTCTAGTGACCGCAGGGTGTAAGCTTACATCTGATTGGCTGGCGGGCTCCGCCTGTCTCACCTGTCGTCTCGCCTGCAGTCAATGGTTACATCCGGTCATGGCCGCGCACAGATCCAGCTGTTGTGAGTGTCGTCCGTTTTTCCATCCTAATGCACATTTGGTAGAGGCTCCAACTAATGAGAAAGACCGTCTATGTAGCTAGATATACAGCATATAGCTTGGGGGCTATAAATAGTGATTTTCCTGTAGTGCCCAGGACGAGAAAGCTAAATATGTTAGCCTATGTAGCTAACATTAGCCTTGTTATGCAGTGTCCATGCTTCAAACACTTGCAGATGCAGCCGCTCCACGGGTTGGAAAAAAGTCCGATTTTAGAAGTTAGCTAACACTATCACATTTTAAAGTTGACTAGCTGAGAAGCCCCCAGGTAAATGCATACTGTGAGTCAGGAGAAATTGGTGCTGTACATGTCTAAATGTTTCTGTGTAGATGCGCCAGCAGCTTAGCGATGTATGGGCCGAGCCTTTGAATTAAAATCCCTCTTTTCCCTCGCATGTCTCTTGTAGTGATGCTGTGGTCATCCTGCTCTCTGGCTGTGCAGCTGCTCCATGCAGGTCCTCTGATCTCAACTCAGCACATTGCTTCAGCACTCCTCTGCAACAAACACTCAACATTGGCACCTGTCTTGCTAAACATGTTTCAGTACAAGTTTGTCCATCATTTAGCCAGTAACCAATGTATTATAGTTACACATAGCTGCAAAGGTGACCCATCCTTTGACCTTTAGACTTTTAATGAAGCAGTCACTGAAAACAGTTGCTACAGCCTCTGTAAGACACTTCAGTACAAATGTTAGATTTGTCTGAATTTTCTTAAGGTGAAACTACAGTGTTAGGCGGATGGAGCCTTTGATTTTGGTTACCGGCTAAATGATGGACACACTTGTACTGAAACATGTTTAGAAAGACAGGTGCCAATGTTGAGTGTTTGTTGCAGAGGAGTGCTGAAGCAATGTGCTGAGTTGAGATCAGAGGACCTGCATGGAGC
>OMKZ01037512.1:13502-30092 GCA_900302535.1 Neoniphon sammara | reverse complement strand
CTCGGCCCATACATCACTAAGCTGCTGGCGCATCTACACAGAAACATTTAGACATGTACAGCACCAATTTCTCCTGACTCACAGTATGCATTTACCTGGGGGCTTCTCAGCTAGTCAACTTTAAAATGTGATAGTGTTTAACTTCTAAAATGGGACATTTTTTTTTCCCAACCTGTGGAGCGGCTGCATCTGCAAGTGTTTAAGAAGCATGGACACACTATATATACCAAAGCTAACATTAGCCACATAGGCCAGCATATTTATCTTTCTTGTCCTGGGCACTATAGGAAAATCACTATATCTCAAGCTATATGCTGTATATTTACATAAACAGTCTCAGTTGGAGCCTCTGCCAAATATGCATTAAGATGGAAAAACGGACAACACTCACCTACAACAGCTGGATCTGCACGCAGCCATGACCGGATGTAACCATTGACTGCAGGCGTGACGACAGGTGAGACAGGCGGCCCCCGCCAGCCAATCAGACGTAAGCTTACACCCCACAGTCAGTAGAGAGTTAGATAATAGATATTACGATAAAAGCCAAAAACAAAGTTGTTTTCTGGTTTTATATCTATTCCAAAGCATGTGATTTCCATTATTTAATTCACACAAGAAACAAACAAAATAATGCACTGTATATTTGTTTATCCTGTTGTCAAACAAATTGAACAAACCTTTGGACGGAGGGCACACAGACCCAGAGGCAGGAGTAGAGCAAAACCAGGGAGTTTACTGAGGGTTTTAAGCAGAGCAAAGAACAACCCGTTCCAGAAGTCAAAATCAAAAATCCAAACAACCAGGCAGAGTAGAGACATCAGGCAAAGGTTCAAAACAGGCACGGGTCAAAAATCTGAAAAGGCAAAACATATGAACAGGCTGGAAACAAAGCAGGCTGGACCTCAAGCTACGATCTGGCAAATAACAAAGGCAAACTGACTGGTATAAATACTGAGGGGTAAATGAGCAGATGAGCAACATGTGTGTGGCAGAATGAGCAGGCTGGTAGCTGATAGGCTTACAGACAATGCAGGAGGAGTGCCAGTGGGTGTGGACAGAGTACTGGCGGGAAAAGCTGTCAGGTGCTGGCTGGAGAATAAGCAGAGGGGTGTGTGCAGGAGAAGCAGCAGGAGGGCGGGGTTATGAGGAGCAGGAAGCTCCAGCAGTGTCCATGACAAATTTACAGTCTTTTAATTTCAATCAGCATGTGTCTGGCAGCAGACGTAACTGTGGTCATGTGTTGGAGTTCTTGGACAAAGCCAATCGGTTCCTCCTTGCCAGATGACCAACCTTTCCACAAAGTTTCATGATGCTCAGTGAGTTACATGCTTTTTCATGTGAAGCCACGCCCATAGCCACACCACACTTTGGCTAATCGATGTGAAAAGTTAATCAGTTCTTCCTTGCCCCATGGCCAACCTTTTCATAAAGTTTCATGCAAATCAGTTCCTAACTTTTAGAGATACCCTGCTAACAAACAAACAGACAAATAAAATGGTGCAAGAATATTACTTCCATTGACAGAAGTAATAAAATAATCACCATCAGCCATACAACTTCTGAAATTCTATGCTTCATTTATTGCCCACAAAACAAAAAATGGAGTATTGGCACAGAAAAAAATGGGGTGGTGTCCTTGGTACTTTGTCTGCCAGATGAAGACGGCTCTTGTCCTCGCTGATGATCTAAGTTATCCCTCTTCCAGACTAAAATAAATGAAAAAAATGTCATCAGATCAACACAGTCAAACAGCTAATTGTACTGTTTGCAGTGAAAGTGTTTGAAGAGGCGCAGAGACAATCACAATGCTACTAATTTAATTAGGCACTTGGGGAAACAGCATTTTAAGGAGGACAAGTTCTAGCAAACAATAGCTCAGACGAAGTCTGCACCGAGGCTCCAGACATTAGAGGATGCACAGAAAAAAAAAAACAAGATAAATTACCTCATGACAGAGAAAAAGATTTTTACAAAATGAGAGAGGGGATTATTAATGAATTTATTATACTGAATCACCAGCCCCATTATGTGGTGGAAAATGTGGGCTTTATCCATTTAATGGAGCATTTGGAGTGGCTCAGAGTAGACACTGCCTTTCACTACTGTCAGGCAAGTAATATATGAGCAGCTTTTTGAAAGATGTGACTGCAAACAATTTCATCACAGACATTTAGAGATCAAATGTCTTCCCCGTGTCGCTGCTAAGGCTGACCCAACCCTGAACTGATTCTAGCTATATTTTACAAACTGCAGTACTGAAAAAGGGACAATTCATTTTGAGACTGAAAATAATTAGACAGGGGAAAAAACACAATAAACAAACAAAAAAAAGTTTAGCAAGTTTTATTATCATTTAATAGCCTGATGGGTCTTTAATTTGAGGGAGCTAAATAATCCAGGTGCAAAAGGGAAGGATGATTGGTTTTGTAGCAAATATGAAATTTTATACTCACAACAACATCTGCCATTCATGGTATATGTATTATATATTTAAAATATGTACATGTTATAAACAAAAGAATTATATAAGAAATATTTTAAAATATTGAATAGGTTTGGACATAGTGGGTCTTATAATGGTGAAAGTCAGAATATGATGAGACAGCAATCAGCAAAATCAAAAAGGTGGGGGAGCAAGTCATGTGATCTGTGACTGTGCCTGTATGGATGGAGCAGCTCTGATGTAAAGAGCCCACAGACCTCCAGTGAAGTCAATGTCTTTCAGTGTCTCAAAGACCCAAAACTGCAGTGATCACTTGTGCAAACCACTGTCTGTCCACAATTGGTACACAAATACATACATACAGCGGCATGCCAAATGCCAATCAAAAACATCATCAACATCATTCCCATTGAAAACAAATAATTTCATCCGTCTTTTGTTTTTTTACAGTTGAGTTTGCCTGCAGTTCTCCTGTTCATTGTGATGATACAGTTTGATAATCCAAGCGAAATTGTGACCGATGATGTATTTCAACTGCATATAACTACATATATAGGAGCTGTGTCTGGTTTGTTTACCATACGTTCTCTCAGGACCCGACTGTGTGTAGCACGTTTCACAGGCCATGTTTTCAATAAAAGACAATGCGTAGCCTGTAAAGCTCCCACACACAATCACTTGATTCTCGAAACGTCTTTATTTAAGCCAACACCAGCATTGCAGAGAGCCAGCTTCACAGACTGCATTGCTGGGAGCATATTGTCGGGGTCATGTGCTGTACGCCAGCGTGTCTGCAGGTCTCAACGGTGACGTCAAACGACTCTGTGGCAAGATTAAATTCACTCATACGTACTGATGAACTACATGAACCGGAAAACTTCCCACTGTAGAGTATGCACAGACAACATCTCTGAAGAAGTGCCATGGTAGACAATAGCCGAACAGGACATCAGCAGACACGCTGGCCGGTTGCTGGACCTCGTCTTGGCAGGGTGAGAGCTAGTCAGGCTGCTCTTGGCAAGCGTGGAGCTGATTTGGGCAGCTATAGTCTGGGTTCTGGATGTTCCAACGGTCTCGTACTAAAGTGACGAGAATGTGGGAAGCAGTTAGATTAGATCCAGTCAGAGATGTAGCCTCACTACTCAGTATCACGGGAAGGAGGGAGCAAGGCCTGCTCACTTTTCTCTCTGTCAGCGTCTCTGTAGCAGATAGATCTCACAGAATTGAATCACTGGCCACTCAATTCTGTTCGGATGCCACAGGGCACGACTTTAAGGAGCTCCTCTTGGAAGGATCAAGGCGTCCCATACAAAGGAGTGCCAGACAGGATAAATTCTCTTGGAAGTGGGTGTTCCAAGAGGCCATCTCTTTTTAAAAAAAAAATAAAACGGTTATGCACACAAAACATGTAACTCAAAGTGCATGTATAACATAGTTTGAATCGGAGCAAATAGCAGTAAACCCTTATTTATATTATCACACATCTACAAAATGAGATAGAGCACTTCGTGGCAGAACATGTTATTTATTAAAAAGAAAATGAGGCTTAAGACAAAGTCACAGCTACCATGAATTCTGGGCATTTTACATTAATAGAACTATTTTATACCCACTTGCCATTAAAAATGACTACATTTTTGAAAGTTTTCACCTTTCTTGAACATTTAAAATGGCCTTTCAGCGAAGGTGACCTTGTCCCGAGTCATAACAACAAAGCCATAAATTTATACACTCTGTATTGTTATGCACTCGACTTTCACTTAATAGGTAACCAGAGTCAAATGTAAGGATGAAAAAGTGTACCTTATGCGTTAAAACCTTTGTAATTTTTCTCACACAGAGCAAGAGACTACTGGTTCCTCGTACCCATCTTTGCCCCCTTCTTGGGTGCAGTAGTGGGTGTGATTTTGTACCAGCTGATGGTGGGATACCATGTGGAAGGGGAAGCACGAGAGGAGGAGGAGGAAGAAGAGGAAAGGTTCAAACTTTCCAATATTACAACCAAAGGAGATGCATGAGCTTCTCTTTGTATTTCTTTGTACTTGAATGTTACAGTACATAAAAAAATCTTGCCAAACCTCATCTATCCTCTGCTGTTTCAGTGTCACTCATGGGTTTCATATATTAAGTAACCCTCCACATTGAATATCACATCATGTATCAATCAGTGTTTCTTCCAGTCCATTGACAAAAGCAGTTTCTAAGCATGCCGAGCCACATATTTCTAAATTGATATTGACTCAGTTGCAGTATGTAGTATGTGTCAATTTCAACATCACGCTTATTTCAAACATGGTGCAATCACAAAACAAAACAACTTTCTTCATGCTGCCACTCTGACCAAACTGGCAGAACAAAGTTTTGAAACAGAAACTAGTTGAACAAAAGAACTCCAGTACCTTGGGCATAAGCATCTTTTGAGAGACATTTGGAAGAAGATGATTTGTTTAATTCATGCCAGAATGGAAGAGAAAGCAGCATAAAAATTAGACTTACCAGCATTCAGACTAACCATCTCCTTTTGCAATCATTTTCTTTGATAAGGAACATTTAGAATGCATTTTTTTTCTGGTTTGAACTGGAGGCACTTTGTCTTAGTTCTGCTTAAACACATTCACACCCACATGCACACATATCTTATGAAACATTCAGTAAGAAGAAAAGCTACCAATTATGATGGATTTTGGAGGACCGTTTACTCTGTAAGCTTATGTATTAGTATAGTAATGGACTTGTATAACAAAACTTAAAACTTGCATAATTTCTATAATTATTTGATTTTCCTTACACTAAGTATTTAGCTGAAAAATGTTGTGCTGCCTAATCTTCACATCATCCACCTTATATTTGTTTCTTTTTATATCTAAATAAACTTTATTGTAAAGAGTAAAAGTGTGCAAGAGAACGATTACTTTCCTATATGTTGCTCTGACATTAGCAAGTAGTAGGCAAGGGTTTACAAATGAGGTCACTTGTGTGTAAACCTTGCATGAATTCTCCACTAAATTACAAAAAAGTTACCGTGTTATTTCTAACGCAGATGCCCTGCTGGGCCTGTTGGTGGTGCCAGAGTAAAGGTCATGGGGTCACCAAAATTGCCAGGTTTCAGCCTCTGGCCAACATTAAAGTTGTCACCAAATTTCATGGCGATTTTGAGATATGCCGCTCTTGACCTAACTGGTGATAGACCAACCGACAGACCAATGAATGGGATATATAAAATCAGAGCATTCTTGTCATTTAATGATTTGCAGAAAATAAGAATGCTTTTATATCTTCTTGCCTCAACGTTCTGGCACTGACTGTCTATATATTTTAGAACTGATTTAAAATTTTTATTGATCACTTTTAAAGTAGTCAATGGATTGGGCCCAGGCTACATTTGTGACCTCTTAATTTCTTACGAGCCTGTTGGAAACCTCAGGTCTGCGAGTATATCTCTTCTAGTTGTCCCCACATCAAATTATATATCAAGAGTGGATCGGGCATTTGCTGTCAAATCCCCTAATCTATGGAATGATGTTCTGGTAGATTTTAGATTGTGGTGTTGTGGTGATGTGGTGTGGTGTGGTCCATGTGCCTCTGATGTATTTGTTCCTTCGCTTATCGAGCCAACCAATCCACGAGGCATCCTTGAACACATGCACATAATGGGAGGCACTATCTAGCCCAGTCACTTCCTTTGTGGAAGTGACTGGCCAAGCACCCGTAGCTCACGTCTGCCAATGCAGCTGGGAAAAAGTGCAACTGGCGGGCAGCTCTAACTGCGGTTGGTACAGCTCACTAACACCGCCATGCTGAACGGCATGAACAAGGGAGCCAGCCGTGCTCGATCTAACAATGTCACGCTGGGTAGAGTGAGAGGTCATAGCGGGGGACCGATTGCTGGTGCTGGGCCCGCTAGAGGAGCCAGCATTTGAAGACGCAGCGAGGCTAACAGCACCTGAATAAGCTGTGGCCAGACAGGGCCCACCAAAGGTAGTACAGGTAGTTTACAAGGCTAATGTGGCTAAGCCCACTAGCAGTGTAACCGACAGAGATCACACTAGTTAGGGTTACTCACTGAAAGCATGGCTCACTGGGCTGAGGGAGTAATTGTGGCCGAGTGGGAGGTGGTAACACCAGTAGCCACCGCCAGTGGTTCACTCTGGTGGCCTCATGCTTCAGTCTTCCTCATCAACATAAGTCATTCCACAAGTTTGTTTTACCCCAGCTGCTGGCTGTTGCCTTCTGGTTCCTGGAGACTCTGGCTGGTTCTGGCCGGCACACGATGCAGCCACTGCTGCTTTGTTACTCACCATTCTGCCAAAGCTCCCATACTTAAAGAAGTAAGTAAGTAAATAAAATGTATTTGTATAGTGCTTTTCACAGACATGGGCCACAAAGTGCTTTAGAACAGTATTATGAAACAACAACAAAAAATATTTTTAAAAAATTAATGGCCACATGAGCCATGTAGTGCAAGAAGGAACTCTGCTTCTACAGGTTTGTAGTTAGTGCTCTCGTTCTGGAGGGGTTGCCAATCCTTCAGTCAGTCACTCAGATAGGTATGTATTGTATGTAAGCAGAGTGGCAGAACTACAAGTAGCAGCACTACTAGTTTATCTATAATTTTCAGTGGTGAGGTGGTAGCATCATCTGTTTTATTCATCAAGTAATAGAGTAGCAGGATGGTTTTCTTCTGTGGTCTAGAATAAAACTGCCATATTTTCACCATATTCACATTATTTTATGTATTTTATTTCTGTTATCTTTATGGCATGAACAAGTAATTTGTGTACCACCCCAAATTTGACCTGTATGTGTGCCACTGCTGCACACATAATTAATAGTATTATTTGTCTTTATATTTATTTACTTACTTATTTATTTATTCTTCTGCTTTGGCAGCAGTCTGATTCAGGAAGTCCAGAGAGAAATTCATGCCAAATTACCATTGTCCAACAAGAATATTCTTTCTGCAGCAAAGGGAGTCTCAGTAATGACATTCTCGGAGTCTGGGAAAGAATATCAATCAACCAGGTCTGACAAAAGCTACTGCTTAAACTTTAGAGATGGGCGTTTGACATTTGGAGTCTCTCTTTAGCGTGACCTTTGCAGCAGAAGATCACCAAACACATCTGGTGTCAATCTAAACCATTTGCCTCTGAAATTTTCTGATTTATCTATCTGTTGACTTTCAGAAGAGAAGGGAAGTAAATAGACGCGTTATAAGTGCAGATTTCGCTTTGAAGGATATCAGAGCAGGAAAAAAAAACACATTTACACAATCTTGAGGCTGATCCATCGTGAATTTGTCATCTTTTTCAGGACTTTTCAAATATTTTAAAGTCTGTATAAAATGCAATAAAGCTGTTTACAAGTCTTGAGAAGTGTGCCTTGAAAAAAGTTTGGGACTGCGTGGCACAAATGAGAATGTGGACTGTCATGGTCGGCTCAACAGTGGGCTCTGCTCTGTCTGGGTTCACTGATGCCTGTTCATCTCTTCACCAGAGCATCAGAGAAGTATTATCAGCATTCAGCTTAGAAATACATATAAAAAGCTCTATCACACTATTGTATCTATATTTGAAGTAAACATCGGTGTGCTCTTCACTTTTCATGCATTAAAATGTCTCTTCCTGTGAGGAACATTGGCAGAAACGTATGGTAGACATGAAATGTTGTTTGTGACCAGAAAGTAAAAGAAGAAATATGAATTGCAACAAAAACAGTAATCCCTCTTGGTTGACAGCCTCTTTTGAATCACTGGCAAGTGGCCACAGATAACATACAGTGTGATATGTCAAGAAAGAGCCAACATGTATGCACGTCTACTTTTCATTTAAATTTGAAAAAAATTGATTCAGTTTATGCCCTGTTCAGCCTGTTCTTGTTGTCATGTTCCACACGGTTGCCGAGGCTTGACCACAGTTCACCCCTGCCCTGCAGGATTTGGAGACAGTGCAGGCAAATAAATAAATAAATACATAAAAAAAATGGAAGTTTGAGCCACAGCTCCACTGTGTGGTGAAGGTATGAACTTCTCACAGACATCAGACATCAGCATGCTGGGCTTTTGGTTTCAGGTTTCCATGTCTTTGGAACAATCTGCCTGAAGAATTCAGACTAGCAGCATCTCTTAAATCTCTTAAAACTTACTTCAACTATGAAGCTTTTTTAAATAATCTTTGACTTATATTCATTTCCCTAATACATGATCTGTTTTTTAGGTTATTATGGCTGGATCTGTCTATCTATTTTAACCTTTATGTATTACTGTCACCTCTATTTTTATTAGTTTAACTTCATTTGGCTTTGTGTTTTGTTGATTTGTCATTTGTCTTTTATCTCACTTGATAAATTTGCTCTGAAAAGTGCTAGAAATAATAGATTATTATTACATATCAACCACTGAGTAGTGTGGTAGTGAAACCACACACAAGGAAGGTCATGAAAAAAACAGAATAACTCTGGTAAACAAAAGGTTTAAAGCATCTTAAAACCCAAGACTTTATCATTTATTTATGTAGCATCTTTCAAGCAACAAAGCACAACATTCTTTACAAAGGAAATAAAAACAAAAAAGAGCCCCTGTATATTCAATAAAAGATTCTGTTTTTCTCATGTATTGATACTGATATTTCTAAGTTAGTTATTACATGGTGGCCTGCAAGTTGGCAAGTTTGGTGCCCTGTTGCAGCTGTTTCCCTTTTGTTTCATGTCCTTTATGGACTGACAGGAGTGACACTTGGGCTCTGCTCTGAAATCCTCAGGTCCAGAAACCACTGCACAGGAAGAAGAAACATATTATTAGCTTCAACTTGGGCCATACTGAGCCCTCCATGTGAGGCTTTCACACTATGGAGTCCCCATTTGCATTGCATTCAAAGAGAATATTCTAAACAACAGCATGAAATGACATGATTACAAAGTGTGTGAGGATGAAAAGATGAGTGTAAACCCCCTTTTTCTATCTTCTCAGTCTTCCCATCTTCAGTTTTGATAACTTCAATAACAAACATAGGTTGTTCCCTCCAAGGTCTCCGGCTCTGTTCTGGACTTTTAGACTCTCCTCTGTGAATGAACTCCTCAAAATTCTCATGACTCAACTGACTGTAGATTTAGTAAATCCTACAGAGGCAAATGGGTAAACTACAAGACACAAAGTTCAATGGAAGGTAAATATGAAATTTCTGTTGTCATGGTTATTGTGAGGTGCAAATATGACAGTACGAAATAAACAGACAGCAGGAAGACAAATTAATTGGCACCTATTAGCTTAAGATTTTCAGCTCCTTAATGTGAAATGTTGTGTTTATAAACAAATTTAGGTTACCATATCTCAGAAATATCACACATCAAATTTAATAACATCCGAGCAACTCACAGCTATAGATTAAAAAAAAAATTGTTCACACTCTTGGACTTTCACACCATGTCACTGTGCTCCTCAGGTTTAGTTTGTCTCAGAGCAGCAGTGGGGCTGTTTTCATGCTGTGACTGTTCAACTCCAGCTTTGCCTTGCACCGTGTCATTGCCGTTTTTCACCAAATGATGGCACCAACATTACATTACAACCACGAACAATGGTTCATTAAAGCCAATCCTACATTCTAACATTTTATTTGTTAGTAACCTACTACCACTGAGTAACTAGACACTGTTTCATGATGAGTTCATTGAAAGTAGAATGGAGGAACCCGTGTCCGAGAGCTGAGAGAGTGCAGGTTCTCACTCTAACCAAATACAACAATTTGACTAATTAATTCCTCTCCTCTGGTTGCTCTGATCAGTGAAACCACCTGGTGGCGTCTTTGGTTGCAATGAAAACCTGGAGACTCTTGTCCTCCATGGCACAAGCTTGCCCATGTGCAACCACACAAATCAGATGTGTAAAACCCTTTTTTATAACTACTTCTTCAGTTGTTTTTTTTAAATAAACTTTGTTTTAAAAACAGAAACAATCGTCAACAAAATTGTGACTTTAATCAAAATAATTATCCCCATAATTGTCATTATTGTACTTTTTGTGTGTGTTTCTATTTTGCATCATCTGTTTATTTGTAATTCACCCTTGAGACATGCTGAATCCTTCTGAACACCAACTTGAAATTCTACCTCCAATGTACGTGAGCAAACATGTTTTGAATTATATTGCATACCTCACCCGCACTTACCAGCATTTCAAAACTCTAGCTTTGCACTGTAGGACATGCATTCTTTCTTGGTGAGCAGATAATGACAATATCAGGATTAAGACACAATGAAAAACTTGTCTTGAGAGAAAGGCCACACATGAGACAGATATAGCTGACATGGCATAACAAAGTAAACAAATTCAAGCAATAGTGCCTCTAGTTTCTTCTTAACCTTCACAAAGCCTCTCACATAGGAAACAGTTGAATATTTAGCTTTTAGCTCTTAATATACCTTATTCCTTACCAGGAAAAAAAAACAATAAACAAAAAACAAACAAAAAAAAAAAAAACTAAGCTGTCCTTCATGATGATCTTGATCTTGGAGTGATTAAACATCTACAGCATTTTTCTGCAGATATTGAAGGGACCCGAGTCTCCTTAGATAAGTTAAATATCTCCTTAACTATGACAAGTTACATACCTGCCTGTATTACATTATAAGGTTCAGGATCTGAATCATTGTGGCGTGCTTTGTAGCCAAAAGATACACGTTCTCGTAGTGTTAGTCCAATGATAAATGTGTTAACAATAAATGTGTGCCCTTTCCAGTAGACTCTTCAAAATGTCCACTGGTGTCTGTTAGTCCTATACTGCAAAAGCCTTGATTTATTATGTTAAGTACATATTTTATGTTAGGGACATATTTTATACTTTACTAAGAGAAAATTGGATGCTTAATGTGTTAATACATTTCATAGCAGCCTGTTCTGGGATTTGTCTTCATGTTAGATGAAGCATGAGAAAGGCAGACCACACCTTTCCACATACTGTACATACAGTACAGAGCTGTATATAGCTACCAGAATCTTTCTAAATCCAATATCATCTTACTCTGTAGGATGAAGGTGTTTGTGTGCGGAATAGGTCTATAAGTCTATTGTATTTAAGTAACAGCAAAACGCATTACATGGTATTGCATGATTTGTGAGGTTGGCCTTATCAAAACCAGCCTGCTCATTACTGTTTCCATGTTACCAGCTACATAAGCTCTTTTGTCATAGGGGAAATCCTCTTTCAGCCCTCTGGATTGCAGGCCCTGTCAGCTATAGGGCAGCACCCCAGTAACAGATAGAGCTCAAGGTTACTTTGTCCAGTGTGGACACATATGGGGTCAGGTCCAAGTTTATTATACAGTGTAATGACCACAGGGAAATAAAAAACATTGCCGCAAGCAACAGTGCATCAGTTTCCACTGTATGTGGGCAAACATCAGAAAACCAAGTTAAACCCACTGATGTCAAATATAATGTGACATTAAAGATGACCAGTGGGGTTTCCAGCCATTATTGGTGCTAGAGAGCAAAGTGAGCCCACGTATAACAACAAAAACACTTATCATGTGGTTTTCAGGCATGCGCAGGAGCACAGAGGTGATATAGTATACAGTATTGTGTGGAGAGGGTGTGTGCAACATTTCAGATGATCTATACTGGATCGTTTTCTTCTCTCTGCTCATTCAATAATCATGTTGGCAGGTGAAAGAGACACAGCTGAGTTTGAGAGAGAAAAGAAAAACAAATGGATGAAAAGAGACTCTGTTTTAATACTGGAGACACTGTGGAATGGCTCGAGGAGCTTGTCTAGCTATGCTGCATGTGTTATATGTAGAAATTGTGCTAATTTATGCCCAGATGTGTGAAGTACCTGGTATGGTTACTTAAGATGCCTGCAACTCAAGCCATCAATCAAATGAAGGGGCTTCAGCTTCTTGATTACTCCACACTAATTAAGACTTTTAAAAAAAGAAGAAAAAAATAAATTTATTGAACAATATAAAATAAAATATGAATAAAATAATACATTTTAAAATGAAAAATAAAATAAAATAAATTTACTCAACGTAGTCATTGGAGTCTAACAACATACTATCTCTGCAACATACTATCAACATGCTCCCTAAATGAAATTATGAGCGTAAACAAATCTATGGTCTGTCTGAGGAAATGAGTGAGTTAGGGACATGGCCATGTTTGGACGCCTGTGTTGTTGAAAATGGGGCTAAACACTAACAATACTATATATCAAAATGTGAAATGACTTAATGACAAACATTGTACTTCTATGAATTCAATCCTCACACAATAAAGAAATCAACCAAGTCCAGGTCCGCTTTGACATTTTCAGATACTAGTTAAGACCATTAAATAATATGTGAACACTAAAAGTACTGACTTTAGCTTGTTCTTGTACTTCTTTGTTCTGCTCTCTTTTCCTCATCTCCCTCTCCCTATTCGTTGCTCTTGCCTGTCTACACACACAAGCATGCTATAAACCTTCAGTGGCATACCAATTACAGTAATTATTACCCAGGTTATAATCTTATACTACACTACAGAGCCCTGAATGTGCAATGAGGAGACAAAAATTATATAGATCTCTCAATGCCACGATTTAGTAATTTGTGTGCTGCAGAAAGGTGAAGAGTTGTAGTTTCATGGCCCCCGGTAGTGATGCGTGGGTCAACAAATTAAATGTGAAATGAATAGAGTTGAATAGTTCATCCATTCACAATATCATTTGACCTACTTAAACAATTACAGGCTAGATTAAAGAGAAAATCTTTATGTTGATTTTTTTGAAAACTGAAAATGTCAGAGGCCATGAAATCCGACAAAACATGAGCACCCAGGTAAACAGGTGGAAGATTAATGTATGGTATCATGTTTCAGTCTTTGATGGGGAACAATGCACAAAGACTTTTCAACATTTCCTCATAATGACTAGAGATGTAGAAAGTATCACAGAATCCCTCGGACAGATTTAAACAAATACTTCCTGGAATTGTCTTAAAGGGATAGTACACCTAGTTAAAAACAGGATTTTTTTTTTATTTAGTGTTTTGAGCACTTTGTTCATCATCCTTCAAGATTTGAGAGTTTCTAAACTACATTAACTGCAAAACAAAGGAGTTTTGGGGAGTTGTAACAATATGTTAGTATATATTTTAATAGCTAACCTAGTACCCGCTTGCTGAAAACCTACATTTGGAAGCTTGTATACTGGTAGAGGTGACATGTCAAAGTTCACAGCTGACACCATCTTTAGCTAACAAGGGCGCAACTCCATCACTCCATCAGATAACAGTGCTTTGCTAGCTCTAGCATGAAGTGGTAAAACAATCATCGGTAAAATGGTCACTGCAGTCCTGCATTTGTATATGATCAGTTTCATCAGCTGTTCACCTTCTGTCTGACCCTAAATGAACTGTAACCATTCTGATAAAAAAAATATTTCATCCTTGCAAAGCAGAAATAAAGCAAAACTGGCATTCACTGCTTGTGAGCTAATGCACTAATAACACGCTGTTGCTCAATGAGTCCTGTGGAGTTTAACAGGTGGAGCTGATAGGTGTAAATCAAACAATGGCATACTGATAGGATCACTCCACGCTTACATGTGAAAGTAGCTTTTAATCCCCAGCAAAACTGCTGGTTTGACTTCGGAGAAATCAACTGATAGCCCTCTCTCTGCATAGAAAGGACTTGCGATTCTTGCAGTTCATGTTTTTAAAACCAAGTAATGAAAAATGATACATTTTATTTTGCTGTCAATTTAAGCCAGTGCTAAGAGACAGCACCTCTTTAACATACAGACTTATATTTGTCTCTATGCAATATGTCAGGGCTCCCAAGATTTTTAAACTCATGACCCACTTGAAAAAATATTCTCAAAAATATTTATAGCACACATCCACTCACAAGTACCATGGGAGACAGACACATTCAGACACATGAGCAATGAAGCACCACCAATAGTTTAACAAAGTGGTGATGCATTTTCAAAGTTTTAGATACATTTAAAAAATACCATTCAAGTATTTTTTTTTCTTTCTTTTTTTTTGGTTTTTTTCTTGTTTAAAAAATATTTTCAAATCTGTATGTTTGCCAAAGACGTATGATTGCAATACCCCCACGGACTACTAGGGGATCACGGTCTACTGGATGGAAAACACTGTTTTCTATGAGTGTTAAAAATCACTTGTGTGTGGCAACTGGCAAACTTGTTTTTGTTTTTGTTTTTTTATGTGAAGTCAAGCCTGAGAACCATGATGCAGCAAAATGCTGGGACTACCACTGTCTGTGCCAACATTAATAAAAATTAGGGCAGTGCCGGCATCAACTGCCAGGAAAACACAGTATGCTGGACTGGTGTCTGAAAGGGAGTTAACACATGCAAACACGCACACACACACACATACACATGTTAAGCCCACACACTGGGAGCACAAATACTGAGCCATGTACAAACTCACACACACACACACACACAACAGATAGAAAGTGAATGTGATGACACAAACATGAGGCAGCCTTGTTTTGTCTGAGCTAAGGAGTGTACAATATGCCAGACAATGTCCATAATTGTGAAGGATAAACAGAATTAATTATAAAAATCTATCAGAGCTTGAAAAAAGCCTGTCTTGTATGTTCCTCATATTTTCCTCAGTGAGTCATTCATTCCACTACAGATTTATTGCTCCAATGAGTCAACGTCTGTTCTTCCTCACCAGGAATGAGCGACTAATAATTAGACAATACCGCCTGATGAGGACATTAAACGTGAAAAGTTTTTAAAGATAGGCGATATTGTGATTATTTATATTCCTTGTCGATGTTTTGTTATGACGTGTAAAGGGCCACATAATATTCCTTTTTTAATATATTGTGTTACAATACATTTTGCAGCTTAAATCACATAAACAGGCATCTCAAGACAAAATATTGATTTGAATGAACTGTAATCACTATATGTATATACTATATATGTATAAATAAGCACAATATAATAGTCAATTGATTTAATGATGCACAGCCCTGTATACTGGGTAGTTTCCTTTTATCTTAGTCTGTAAATTTTAAATGAATGAGAGCAGTATATCCTTTACTGCAAGATATCAGTTTAATTGCAAGTTGGATTAATCTTTTTTATACTGTTAAAGGATGATTAACACATTTTTCCACACCTCTCATCCATGTCATTTATTATGTTTTCTACATTTTATCTGCTAATCCACGAAATCTAATTTGGTATAATGGAGAACGTCTTTAACGAGATTCACTGCACTCTGCTAATTAATCATTGCATTAGTGACTGTTAATTGTTACTCTCTGGTTTTTGTGGAGTAACGCTGTTTGGAAACAGCTAATTTGGTGGTCTTTCACTCTTTTCTTGTGGCTGTGGAAAAAAAATGCCGGCGTTGCCAATCACAGAAAACTAGGATTTTTACACTCTGTCCAAAAAAAAAAAAAAAACATTGATAGAAAGCCTATTGACCCAGTGATGGAAACATCAGCCTGGATTCCTGACTTGGATGCATTTCTCCCCTGGCTTGCCCAAAACACCAAGGTATTGTTATCCAGCACCAAATCAGTGGTGGGGAATCCCTGGTACAAACTTTGATCTAGGCCCAAAACAAACAATGCCATGATCCACACCTAAAATATCCCAGATACATGGTCTTTTGTCTGCAGAATAGATAACAAAAAGCACAGAGATTCTCCCTCCTGTGTCTTGCCACGGCCTCTCAAAATCGGGAACAGATCCCAGGCACCAGCAGAGAAACTTGGGTCCTCTCTGGGATCTTCCCTGTGGTCTACGTCTCACGGTTCCTGGCTGAAGCCCTCTGCCTCCTCTGTACTCTCACAGGCAGACTAGTTGTAGAGCTGTTTCCATTAATCAAACAACTGCCCCAACCAAAAACCTTAGAAAGAGCACAATGGTCATCTAGTGCTACTGTCTAGGACATAACTGAAAAAAAATCCCACAAATTTTATCCAACAATCCATCTGTAGACAAAATCAGTGCGGTTGCAGGTACCAGTGGTATGAATCTGCACTGCTAAAACAGATTTTTCCTCACCTGTTTAACGCTTTAAACAAATCGCAAATTCAAATCCACATCGGGCCTTCTCCCCACATTTTGGCCTCAGAACTGGCCATTTCAGTAGACTGTTAGCCCTAAACG
>OMKZ01037509.1:15743-27759 GCA_900302535.1 Neoniphon sammara | reverse complement strand
AAAGATACAAATAAATATTCTCCCTCTCTTGCAGTTTGACACTCTCCAAACTCTGGTTTTCTCAACAAGGTGGAAAGAACCTGACAACTCTTTGCGCCTGCCTGCATATCCTCTTACACACACACACACACACACACACACACACAAACGGTGCTACCTTTAACATTTTACTATCAACAAATCATTACCAAATTAATTCAGAGACACTAGCATATTTACTCAAACAAAGAAAATCATTGATACGACTGGCAGCCTCTACACTGCGTTTTACATTGTGTGCCACCACGTCAAATAAATTTCACAGGAAGTCTACTGCATTGCTTTTCAGCACAAGTAGATATTACTTAACAGGAAGAGATCCGCTGTTTCTCCAGTACAAATGAAGCTGAAGCTTTCTGTTTCTTGCACTGAAAGATGTGAGTGAAATATCGATGGAAAATCACAAAGGCACAAAAACACAAAGGCATTGCAATTAATTTGACAATGCTATATTGGTGTTTAAAAATGTTACACATCTTGAAATCCTCATAATTTGTTGGCCCATTCGCAACACGTGGTGCAAGCGACTGTGTGATCTGTATGACACGGTTCACCGACTGGGTCTACTGCTCCTGGATTAGCCCGGAGTTTTTGGTCCAACCAACGCTCCTGCCATCAGCCAGGGTCATTTCTCTCAGCGTCAGCCACTGAGCCAGTCAGTCATTTATTCTCTTTGTCTTTCTCTCTCTTTCACTCTTTCCCTCCTCCTCTCCTGCCCTCCTTGTGTCAAACACATTCACTTACAGCCACCTCACACGCATTTCTCTTTCATCCCTCCCCTCACTTGCTCTCTTCATTGAGCAGTGCTCTTTCACTTTCGGCAGGAGAGCAATTTGTAGGCTTGCTAGTCATTAGCTGTGTTGGTAAAAGAAAGAATGCATAATGGTGTACTGCATTCCCACTCCTCCCACTCCCTGTCTGTATTTGGGATAAGAACTGGCCAAATCACATAGTGTAGTAATGTGGATCATTCCCACGGTATTATATATTATGCATGCCTTATGTCAGTACTGGAACTGCTCTATTTGCAATGACATACTGCATGAGCAAAAGCCCATTTTATACCATGATGTGCATGGGCCTCACAGTCCCTAAAGCACGTAAATGCATGAGTGTGAAGGTTGTGTGATATCACCAAATCCATTTACAACTGTGAATATATGCTCTGTCTTGCAAGACCGAGAGGGATAAGAGCTTATGTCCACAAAACACCTTTTCATGCAGTGCTAAACAGCTGCTTGGGGGAATCCTATCTCCCATGCCTCCTACTGTTCCTCCGGTCTCTGGCGTGCTGAACACTGAGAACATGCTAGGCACATTCAGAAACATGCAACAGTGCTTCATTTTCTTTTTGGAAATGCAGAAAAACAAGAAGGAGAATGCTTGTATATATGAATCATTGCACAACAACTACCGGTTGTCAAGTCCTGTTCCCGTCCACAAACACACAGCCAGGCTCATTTGCATGGTAACTAGAGTCAACTTCGGTTGTCGCTGCCTGTTTCAAGGGGGACTCTACCAGTACTACCAGTTGTCACTCTCATTAAGAATCATACTGAGTGTGAACTTGACTAGATTAAGCATTAAAATGAGGACCAAATATATTCAGCTTTAATGTAAATCGGGCCTTAGTTATTTACTAAAGCACAAGACATGATGTAGCTATCCCTTAGAGGACTGATTGTGATTGCTGAACCGAATTTTACAGTTACATTGTTTTCCATTTCCACTGCAACATCCATCACTTTCATGAATATTTTTATATCTTAGCGCCAGCAGAGGTGATTACTTTCTCTCAGTGCTTTTGTCCCCGTGTTACAGATGTTTTGATTACGCCTCAGGTCTAGGAAGACCGACCTGGCTCTGCTGCCGAAATGTAGCATCATTCGCCCCCTGGCCCACAGCAGAGGCAAGTGGGGCTACTTAGGGCTGAGACCAACTCCAGAAGTTCAAAAGCTTCATTAATGTGATCGAGAGGAGAGTCCAGCTAGCACTCTGTTGCTGTGAGCAACTAGATTCAAAACAAACCTTGCTAATGTTGTTATGTGGGAAACTGAGTGACATTAATAATGAGTAGGCTCTGTGAGACCCTGTGGTGGATATCAGGCTGGAGAACTAGCAGCACTCCTCACATGCCAAAACTCGACCTAAAATAAACTCCAGTTACAATTTCTATAGAGGAGAGTCCTGGAGCTGTCCATGGTGCTGAAAACCAGTATTCCCTCTGTGTTTCTCTCCCTGTGCTCATGAAACACAGTTGCTTTAGTCAGTTAAACTCACTCCACTGGAAGAAAGACTACTTTTTTCTATGAATTGAAAGCCGCTATTTTCATTTTACTTGAGTGGTACTGTGGCTGTTATATTGGCAAGCACAGAACTTAAGAGACTGAAACCGCAAAGACGCTCATTATTAAAAGTAATTTCAATAACTTCCTTGATAAAAATGAATGACAGCAGAAAGTACATCTAAGTAAATAGCTGAAATCCCTTTCTTTTATTAAATCCTGTTGGCTATGTCTATTGACTGAGCCTAATTAAGTCAGGGGAGCTCAACCTCAGTTATTTTTGTTTGCAGTAGAATTTAGATTTAGACACTTTAAGTGGAGAACCAAACCAAAAAACAAACCAAACTATATTTATATAGCACATTTCATACAATCAAATGCAATGAAATGTACTGTACAGTTTAACAAAACAGGACATTAAAGGGAGGAAGAAGAAAAAGATAATAATACTAATAATACTAATATGTAAGAAATACACTGTTAAAATATACTGTTATCAGTAAAAATACTGTTACTGTATTAATAAAGATACTGTTTAAAAAATACATATTCCATGTGCAAAACCTACACAACTCCTTGTACATTATAATACATTAGCTCAAAGTGTTGTCATCCATATTTCTGGAGTGCCAGGGATGCAAGGAAAATGCCAGCGTGTTGATCACATCACTCTTAGTCATCGCTCACCCGTGTCTGTGCAATTATCATCTGACTTTTATCAAGCGGTGACCTGCTAATGCTGCAGACGACCGTGCATCCCCAGCACCTCTGACAGGTGGAGGGGCAGCATGACCGGATTTAAATCAGAGCTTAGAAGAGCAGCACCATCACGTCTCACCTCAAACACTTACTGGAGACAGAAAGAGAAAGGGAGAAAGTGTGTGACAGAGAATAAGATGGAACGCAGACACAGAGCAGTGAGCAGGGTATACTCGGTTCAGCTGATAACCTTGACCGCCATCGTCATCACACACTGTCTTGTGCGTGAAGATATGATTGGCATTCAAAGGGGATATGGTGCGGACATTTACCTGAGTGTTATCTCTGAGACAGCAGGCTGGGGATGGTCTGTGATCTAATGACAGGGTGCATTCCTCTGTGACATGACCAAAGAGAAAAATGTGATACAGGACCAAAGAAAAATGGGTGGTCATTTCATATCTGATTGCTTTTTATGGGTATTACGTACTGTAGTAAACATGAGAATGTTAAGATACAAGAGCGGAGGCCTGGCAGCAACTGTTGCATACAAACGCATGTGATGCAGCTCTGTCTGTCTCTCAGCCTCACTGTTTTCCTGTCTGTCAGATCACAGGAGTTTCAATAACTTAGACTTCACTCATTTTTTCCTCCCTCTGCTTTTGTGCTTCCAGATTTTTGTTCCTCGTTAGCATTACACTCCCCAATCTACAGTATGATGTCATTCTTATCTCTCTCTTTCTCTCTCCTCTCTCTCTCCTCTCTCTCTGTCTGGCTAAAAAAGTAGGGCAGCCACTTGGAGAGTAGGGGATCGAAACTGACAGGTCAGTATTATGAGAGAAAGAGAGGATGGTGGGGTGGGGGGGAATTAGAAAAAGACCAAGAAAAGAAAAGACAAAGCAAGTGAGAAAAAGGACTAAAAGGACGAGAGAGGGAGTGAGAAAGAAAGAAGACTTCACAGACACCCTGCTGCAGACTTGCTAATCAAATGAAACATTCTGAGTTTCAAACACATTTTGCTTGCACGCGTGCACACACACACACATAGACGTGCGCACACAGTGCATTTGAAGTGGTTTCATAACTAGCTGTTTTACAAACCATGAAGATATATGTGTGACTGCAGCATTGCCAGTTTGAATCCAAAGATGACTTGGGAGTGTTTGAGTAGGAGAGTGAATGGGTACCAGTCTCCCTCCCCTTAAACCTACTGCCAAGATGCATTGAAGCAAAACACTTCAGAGGCATAGCTCACCCAAAGCTTGCATTTTAGTCATTATCTGATCACAGTAATGTCAGTCGAAACACCAGTTAAGTTTATTTATCCATATAACTCACAGCAAGTTTGCTAGTGTTGCCCTGCATCAGCCTTCTCCAGAAGAACCGGTAGTTCCAATAAACAGGGGGAAAAAAAAGAAAAAGAAAAAAACATCAGTCCAGACGGCATAACCCAAGTGTTTTCTAGCCAAACGACTGCACTGTGGGCCCAAAAGCCCCATATTTACCCCATTATCTCTTCGATTTTAGCACTCACAGAGCTCTGTGGAAGAGTGGTGGAAGAGTCTTATTTCCGAGTTTCTCAGTTGTCTATAAACTTGTGTACTCAAGTCCTTTTTAGTCAAAAATAGCAAAATGGACCCTGAAACAAAAGTAGCACCTTTGGTGATTATTTTAGAAACCAAGCTGTTTCTAAAATAGAATCAAGTAGAGAATATTCACACACAGGTTTGTAAATGATATTTTAATATGTAAGACACCTAAAAAGTAAAGAGAGTCTTAGAATTTCTCATCTTGGAATTCAACTTCCAAATTTGTGTGCCACTTATTAGGTCGTTCAAGCCTACGCCACCAGTAAATACAATATTTTGACAGCATCTGAAGGCAGCATCTGCTTGCAATTGTTGACAGTTGGCGCAGTGCAGAACAAGTGCGGAAAATCTTGGCGATAATGAGCTAAATATTGGACTTCTGGACCCACAGTTTTGCTTCTAAATACTTGGGTTGTGTTGCATGTGTTGCTTTATGGTCATTTTTTCCTCTTTGGAACTGTAAGGAAACCACTTCCTGATCACTTTAGTTCTTAGTTGGAAAAGCCAGATGCTAGCAAACAGTTGCTGTATGTTATTTGGATATACAAATTTCACCAGTGTTTCGACTGACATCTAAATGGATAGATATGACCAAATTTCAATTTTTTTGGGTGAACTATTCATTCAACCCTAAATGCTTCAGTGATAGAGCTTGGTAGCCATTTGTAAAAGATTGTGGTTGCACAGACAACTGTGAGATGTACACCATATGAAAACCTCTACAAAACAACTATGGAATAAAAATTTAACACATTATTGGTTACTATTATCAGTCACAAGTCATAGTTACATCTTTGCTTTCAAGATTGTTTTTATGAAGATCATCTGGTAGCAATTCATTTTACAGTCTGTACACCTCATATAATTACAACGAACAAGCCCCAATAAAATGTTTTGCTCCCCTGTAATTACCATATAATATTTTTTTGGTATGGGGTACTTAGGTAATAGTTATGCCACAAGTATTTAAAAAGTCTCTCATTATTACAAAATTGTTACCCCTTTATCCCCAGACTCTTTGTTTTGTAACCCTGTACTTATTTTGTCTGTGCCCCATGATTACAAAATTAGTTCCACTGTAATTTGCGGGCCGTAAAATAAAGTGCTGCAGATCATATGTGGTTTGGAAATACTGACAGATGAGTTTTAAGTTGCTCTTTTTTTTTCTTTTTTCTTTTCCCAAAATGGATCTGGCGTATTTTGAATGAAACCCTTCATCTGTAAATATAAATAGACAGACGCTCCTATCAGGACCCAAGGGAGATGCTCCTCTACTCTATCTACAGCAGCAGCTTCTACTCCATAATGCAGCTTACCACAACATAAAGTAACACTTTTATACTGCTCCATCCATAACTGTGGCTTCTGTTGCGCCGTACAGCTCACCACAGTCTGAAACCCTATAAAGCCACGGTATAGAGGCCGTGCTATAGCATGCCAGGCAGACTACACCCCCGGGAGCCCTCTAGATAACAGAGGCTGGGAGCTGCAGAGAACATGGCTATATCAACACGCATCCACATCCATCCTGTCTCTGAAAGCATAACATTTAATACATATATATTCTACAAGAGGTGACAGCGAATGCATGCACACACATGGCATGCACACCACCACTATCATACGTTGTCAAAGTAATTCCACAGTAGCACAGAAGTGCCATGAAACCACCTGCAAGTCGAGGCATACAGAGACATGAGCGCTGGCTGTCTTCATCAGTATATTAGTAGCTTCCCCCTGGCTTCATCAAACACCTGCACTGCACTGATAGTTTAGTAAATGCTCAGAAAGCTCATTTCTCCACCTGTGCCTACTTTCTTTAACTGACACCAGATATCATTAAATCCAATCCACATTTAAAATTGAAAGAAATAGAAAGATATTGCTATAAAAAAGGGCTTACTTGCATGGATGTCAAAGGGAAAATCTGTTCTCTTCATTTGCTGAAGGGCACTGATTTTACACTCTGAATAAGATTTTTTTAGACGCTGATGATACAAATGCTACGATGTTAAAAACAAAATAACCCGTGCACCCCAGTAGTTTGTGTAGCTCACCATAGTAAGGCATTAACACTGGTATGTCTGAGTGCTAAATTCACTGTGCAAGTAGTTGTTACTCCCATTTTACGAGGTAAACCAATGATTTCCTTTACAAGGCTTGTTTGAAATTACTGCAAGGGGTGTCGTTACACCTGTTACATAGGAGCTGTTTAAGGAAGAGTTTTGAAAAGGACTGTAGACATTAAACCATTTGATGGGGCCTTTAACACATATTTATTCAATCATTATGTTTTTTGGGGGGTTTCAATTCTCATTTATTTTTAATAATCGTTTTTTGGGGGTTTTTTTTGGTTTTTTTGCGCTTTTTGTATTTCTCATCAAATAAGCCTTAATGAGTCATAGTCCATCAATTTCAATTGAGCTTGATGTATGGAAGTCAAGCTGCAAGTATATCAGTATCTGCTGGAACGCAAAATGTACTGCTTTTATGGATGTCTTGTACACAGGAAACGCACACACACACACGCGCATGTATATGAAAGGCACACACACATGCAGACACAAGGCTTAGAAGTTTTTTTTTTTTTTCCCACATTGCTATTAGCTGCTCGGAGCTGAAAGTCTTCCTGCTGGTTGTGTTTGATCCCTCTGAGATGCCGTACATCTGTCAGAGGAAGGGGAAATCCCACTGGGACCCCGCTGCCTTAGCCCCATCAGCATGATGTCATCTTCTCTCTTACCTCTCTCCCTCTCTCTTTTCCTCTCCCCTCTTTTCTCCTTCCTGACCCTCTCCCTTTCTTTCATCTATTTCCACCTGTTTTAATCCATCACTGCTAAATTTGGATGCCTTTAGATGTCAGTTTGAAGTGGAAATAAATGCATATCTAACTAGAACGACTGGAATTTGTTTCATAGCCCTATAGCATCCTTTTGTTTCCAGCCATGCCCATCATGCTGAGTCTCTGCTGTCTTTTTAGAATAGTAACAGGATTCTATAAGCTTGAAATAAAGTTTGTGTGTGTGTGTGTGTGTGTGTGTGTGTGTGTGTGTGTGTGTGTGTGTGTGTGTGTGTGTGTACACCGTAAGTGTTCATGAGTGTAGGGCAGGTATGTGTTTGTCTGTGTGCAAAAAAGCTGTTGCTACTCTGGCATTTCTGTTATAATTTTGTTGTCCCATTCTCCTCCTTATCAGCCTCTCAACACATTCCTGCAAACAAATGCATGAATGGTGTGTGTGTGTGTGCATGTGTGTGTGTGTGCGTGCGTGCGTGTGCCTGTGTCTAACCAAAACTGTTTGCATGGTAGTGCTTGAATGAGAATGTAACATCATGTGCAAGTATGTGTTTGTCAGAGAGAGAGAGAGAGGGAGACACACACACACACACACACACACACACACACACACACACCCTCACACATTGAATGTTCATTCTCTCTGGGTCCAAACCCCTTGGGTGTCACAGAGGAGTTCCACTGTGTTAATCTCTGTGTAATAACTGAATCACAGAGAAAACAATGGAGCTCTCTGTCCCTTTTCACAAGCCAAAAGGCCTTGGGGCAGCTGGTTAGTCTAGCTGTGTGCGTACATATGTGTGTGTGTGTGTGTGTGTGTGTGTGTGTGTGTGTGTGTGTGTGTGTGTGTGTGTGTGTGTGTGTGTGTGTGTGTGTGTGTGTGTGTGTGTGTGCGCGTGTGCGCGCACCCGCATGTATAAGCCCGAAAATTGAGAGCCAGACACAGACAGAGCCCTCTGTCTGATCTGAATATAGCGAGCAAGGTTAGAAGCTGCTTCTCTCCGAATCCTGACTCATCCTTTTTGATAAGAGCTACACGGGAAAAAAACAAAGACGCACAACAAACACAGCAGACAGGACAGAACATTCAATTCATTATAAATCCAATAGACTGTGTGGGGAAAACGGAGATGATCAGAACATATTGTGCGCAACATGACTTTCTGAGAGGCTGCGTCAAGTCCAATGCCTGCTACTCCATCGTCGCTCATTAAAAAGCATTCGGGGGATATTCTCTCTCTCCATTCTGCCTCTTTTCCTCTGAGGTGCGATCAGACTCTTGGTATCGGCTGTTGTTGCAGGAGACATATGGGGCCTCAGTGAGTTGTTAACCTCCTGGCTTGACTCTGCCCTCCCCCAGTGTGTGTGTGAGAGAGATAGAAAAGGATAAATTCAGAGAGAGAGAGTGAGAGATAAAAAAAATCATAGGAGAAAGGCAGCACATCAGCTATTCTGCAGCTGAAGGAAACCCAGCTATCAAGGTCATTTGAGGACTAGATCTAATAGGATGGGTCATTTACTCGGGTGCTATTGTTTAGGAACAGTGCATCAATCAAGATGGTTCTAGACATTTTTTTTTCCACCTCGCCAACCTCACTTCAGTAAGTTCAAGTCACTTTTCTACTGAGGTAAATTTGGGGGATATCCAGACGCTTGGAGAGACAGGAGAGCAAAGGGGGTGTTAGAGAGCCAGCCATGGTTAATGCCGTGGTTTTGGAGTCTCGTTTGTGTTTGGCAGCATGTGTTGCTTTGCCAGACGAACTAAGCCAGTCAGACTGTGAGGGTGAGAATTGGAGAGCGAGCATGAGAAAGCTGTTCGGTCGGTGGGGAGAGATCCAAATTGCCTATCAGCAGTTTGTCCTTGTTCTCGTCCTTTCTTGTCGACAGGACAAAACCTGCTGCAGTTCGGGGTAACACATTCACAGAGCTGGGATGGAGAGGTAGAGGAGGAGGAGTTTGATGAAGAAAAAGCAGAAAATAACAATAATGGTGATAATTCCACCCAAGTAACAGCGTGCATTTGTAAGAGCCACTCAGGAAGTGTTTGAAAAATCGCTCAAACACCGCTTCCTCTTTTGTGATCTATTGGCCTTTGTCTCCACTTTGTTTTCCTGTCTATCTCTTTAATTAATTCTCTCTCTCGCTCTCTGTCTTACACACACACACACACACACACACGCGCACACACACATACACAAACATGCATCTATTCATGCATTCACAACCATACTGCATTGCACTTTCACACACACTCCCATATACTATCACTGTGACAGAATTACTGCTGGCCACTATGGGCAAACAGCTCACAGTCATAAAGTCAACAACAGTAATCAATAAGAAAAAGTAATTCAACAACATGATGAATTTAATGCCGCATGCTAATTTAATTTTAATCAACACAACCCCTACCGTGTATACTTCATTTTTTCTTTATGGAGTAATGAATATCTGACCGTACACCGCGGCCAGGGAGAGTGATCAATTGTGATTGGCTGGAGGGCGTCCATTATGTTGATTTAACATAAAGTATAATTGGACAACTGTAGATGGATGTGCCAGCGAGATTTACATCAAGAAGGAGATGAACGCTGCTTTTTGCCCGCCTTGTCGTCTAGTTCACAGGGTGGCAACCGAAGTGCTGCACAAGTAGCAACACAACACAATAGAAACATTGTGAATGTAATGTGGCATCAAAGTCCTCTGATTCCCTCAATATGTCACACAATGCCCACCTAATGTTTCCCTGATCCAGTGCTGCCCTGCACTTTTAAAGGGATATAGGAATCTAAATTATATAAATCTACATTAAAAAGAGAGAGCATTATCGGTTGATTTGTCCTGCGTCAAACGATCCTTTCATATATAACAGTGATCCAATCAGAAAGCAACCTGTTTTTATTCCTTCCGCCCCTGTTTGATTGACTCTTCAACTGCACCTGTTATCCTCCACGAGCCTCAACAAACAGTGGTAACAGTAACTGTTAGCTTGCTAGCACAGCTGTTGATTTTGTGCTGTTCCTGGACATAAATCCAGAATTTTAGCAAAGATTATTTTACCAATTTAACGTCACATCAGATGAGACGAGGGCTAGCAAAGTGCTTCAGTCTGATATGAAGCTTTAGCTAGCAGTGGTGTCAGTTGTAGATTTTCACATCAAATCTACTACTACAAGCCTCCAAAGAGTACGTTTTTAGCAAGTGAGCTCTACATCAATGTTAGCTATGAAAACATTTGCTAACATATTGTTAAGAACTAAGAGCCGTAGCTATTTCAATTCAAACTGCAGTATATTTTCACTTTGCTGGCCAGTTGGTTGGTCTTACCAAAGGGAACAAAGGGAACAAAAGCCCACCCAACCTTGCTCAAATGGATTAGTGCAGAAAATGCAGCTCCTAAAATTCCATTTAATCAGTTATTGACTTTTAGGAACTCTCACATCTTGGTGGATGATGAGGATAGCACTCAAGAACGCTAAATAATGTTAGAATGTTAAATAAGGAAATTGCCATTTTTAAGAAGTTTTACCATCCCTTTAATAGAACAAGACTGGGAAACTTCTTTAATGTCACTGATGAATCAGAATCAGTAACAACGAGGTTGATTTTGCTTTGATTGGAGGAGTGCCTCCTTGAATGAGGCAATCACAGGTCAGGCTGTTATATTTGCTCATTTCTGTCATACCCTCCCCCGCTGTGCATGACAGGCTGCCAGTATTAAAATTCAAATTTCCCCTCCAACCAGTCATACTGATCAAGCACTTTAATGATAGATCAGTTCCCTCACACACCTAATGAGGCCTAAGCCACGATGTTGGTCCTGTACATATCTTTATCATATGAATAATATGTAAATTAATATTAATAAATAAGAAGAATAGAGAGCAGTCATGTTAATGAGATAAGGTACACTTAGATAGATAGATAGATAGATAGATAGATAGATAGATAGATAGATAGATAGATAGATAGATAGATAGATAGGTAGGTAGATAGGTAGACAGACAGACAGGTGGATGCAGTTGTTGCTTTCATATTCAAATTGTACAATATAAAACATTTTGAAACAGATTTTTTTTAAAGTTCTAAAACTTATCTTAGGTGTGAAAGTATGTTTTATAAATTCTGAATTGAAGCCACTTCACCTCAACTGCACTCTAAAATCACACACAGTAATTTTCGTCTATTATTGATGAAACTGAATTGGTGCTTGTTCTTTGATGTATATTCCACAAACTCTGATTCCCTCCCTCTGCCAGCCCATTATACCACACCAACCCAGTGGTGGGCCAGTGATCCATATGCTGTCATAGCAACCACAGCAACCTGGCTAATAGTTGCCATGGTTTCTCTGCAACTGGACTACAATGGCACCCTGGGCTCACGCTGGTAACCCGCTGACCCTCTCCTCGCCCTGTGGTGTATGTGACAGAGAGAGAATGAGTGTGTGTGCTGTGCTGAACACACATGCACACTTGGATACATTCATCCCTGGATATGTTCGATATTGTTGATTGCTGTGTGCATGCATACACCTACAGAGAGTGTGTGTGTGTGTGTGTGTGTGTGTGTGTGTGTGTGTGTGTGTGTGTGTGTGTGTGTGAGCATGT
>OMKZ01037505.1:10274-30639 GCA_900302535.1 Neoniphon sammara | reverse complement strand
AGAAGTGGAAGTAGTGTGAAACGCAACAGGGTGGTAAGGGTGAGCTGCTAGGTGGCTGGGCACAGGCTGCTTTAGTATCCAGACTTCCTCAGGTACTCAGCCATTTGAAACGCTTTCTTGTTGAGCTGCCCTCCATGGACACCTTCCTTCCCCATGACTAAAACCAATGCTGGAGTACACAAAGGAAGAAACAAAAACAAAAAAACAAAAACAAATGAACACACATGGTGGTGGCGGGGCTGGAAAAAAAACAATGGACACCTTTTTTTTTTCCCCTCCGCTAAATGTGGGGCTACATTGCTGATGACAGGGTCTGATGGGGAACCCTGCTCCGTCTGATAGTAACATTCCCAGGACTTTGCTTAATGGGACTGCTTGAAAAGAGAGAAATTGGGGAGGGGGGGGGCCTCGACAGCAATTGTGTTTTTTGTTTTTATGAGTTTTGTATTTTTTTGTGTTTTTATTTTTCATTTGTTTTTTTTTCCTCTCCCTCAACTACACCACATAGGCTAAGTCAAGACTAAACTAGAACCCTGAATCCCTCAAGTATTTTGCCATCGAGTATGCCTTCTTATTCAATCCGCCTCCATGGACCCCTTCTTTGCCCATTACAAAGACCAAGACTGAAAGAAAAGAGACAGAAAAGGGACATTTAGAGAAGGTGTGAAGTTAGGAGATCACAGGTGAAAAGAAAAAAAAAAGCGCATCGAGCCAAAACTAGCAGGTGGACAGGACAGGTACGAGGGAGAACAACACAGGAAAACAAAGCAGCGCTCTGGCCTACATGCTACACAAAGCATAAACATTCAGTTTCTTATCTTTGCTGCCGGCCCTGAACAGCAAGACATTTCACTTTACATTTGGCTGACGTTCTCCTCCAGAGAGACCCACAGGGAGTGCAGCAGCAGAACAAACAAAGAACGCATGCAAAGCTCCGAGTCGCTGCGTTTGAGATAGGGCTGTCACTCTTTGTTCAAATCTGAAAAACATTTCGCTCAAACTTGAAAAACGTAATGTTCGAACTGTAATGGGAGCGCAGGAAACTGTGTGCTGTAGCGTGCCTCGAACTCCAGTAGGTGGCGGTCTTACGGTGTCACGTTCAAGTTAGTCCACGTGTTGAATTTGTAAACATTCTTCTCGAAAAATGGAAGGAACCTGCGATGCAGCAGCAAAGCACACGAGAAGCCTGTGTGGATGCATTTTGGATTCTACACTATGACAAAATTTTTGCCAATTTTGTGAAAAGCAACTGCCACAAACTACTATGACAACATATCTGAATCGCCACCTGGGAAGGGAGTGTGCGTGTTGGGACGTCTGCTTATGCTTGTGTTGAAATTAATTAGAATGAGCATCATGTTAGTTCGAGCTAGTTTTTTTTTGACAAAGTGACAGCCCTAGTTTGTGATAAGGATTTCAAATAGCTGTTCATGTCGAGTGCGTCTCAGACCTGTAGTTTATCTGCTCTGCTGCTCTGAGATCATGTTAATGACATGCTGACACCACTTCAGTGTCTAATTTGCCAAATTCCACTACGGGTAAATGCAAAGCGTGGCACTTCTTGATCTAATTAAGCAAGAGGCTGCTATTCTAAATTGGACAGTCCCAAGCCCCTAATTTCACACCAGGCACTAATTGGGGCCAAATCCAATCAAAATAAAGATTTCACCAGATCAAGCCCTAATTGGGCTGTGCCACATTTTTAGATGATCAGGTTCAGTTAATTAATACTGCCTCAAACTCTGTGGGTCTCAGGGCACCCCAATTATTAGATGTTTGGCTGAAAATATAACGTGGTGCCTTTTAATTGGTTGAAAATACAATCACGTAGGGGGTCCACTGTGACAGCGGATTCATCCCTTCAGTAAATACAGCTTTTGCACTCAATAGCAGATGGTTTACTGGCCACAGTGACTGGGAAATCCCAAAATTAGCTAGGCACATTCTCTACTTTACTAGTCGATATAATGACTTCTAGACAAGGGTTGGTTATTGGTAAAGTGGCTAGTAGTATAACAGCTACAGCAAGTGTAACCAGATTTAACTGGTGTTCATTCCTCACCCTATTTTTACAACCCTCTGAGTTTATTTAAATAATCATACTCCACTTCAGTCTAGCCCTTTACTCATTCATCTGTAAACAATATGCACTATGCCAGCAGCAAAGAATAAGAAAGGGAATGCTTCTACTCACTACTCACCACCATCACTAATGCAGTACACATGCAGATAACAGCAGCATGCTCGTGGTACCTCTCCTCAATACATGTAAGAATCTCTAAGTGCCACCATATGAGTATAAATACCCATCTTCGCAGGAACACAGTCCCAATATGTGAGCAGGGAAATGTTTTCACACTTTGAAGACTTTGGTGAGAGGGAGGGAAGGTGTATTAACCAGGAAGGAGGAAGATGCATGCAGTTCAGCGAGTATTCAGGAAATTCAGGCCAGAAAAGTGAGCATCATATGTGGACAGTGCGAACCAGTCTGCCCTGTTACGGTCTCACCTGTACGCATCAGTAGCGTCTGGGAAAGTGGAGGACGGCAGCGTGTCGGGGCCCATATAGGCAACATGAAAACTGGCAAAACTCTCAGGCAAGTCCCCCCGAGGGACTTTGAATCTCAATTGGCTATTTGTATGGATAATTTGGCACTGTACATAATCTGTCAGTATAACTGCTAATGTCAATCTACTCAATTCATAAGAGAGGAACCATTCCAATTGTATCACATTATCCTAGTGTTAACAGCTGACTTGCATGGTTACTTAAAACTGAAAGGGTTCATTGTGAAAATATGCCACCATAACCACATTCATAACATTAAATTCCTCTGGGCAGCAGATTTATAAGAAAGATACCACAGAGGGAAATAGCTAAAACATGAAATAAGGATTAAGATTGGGATTTGTGCATTTGCTAGATGTTTGTGGTTCAGCACAGATGCTAACTTAACAAAATGTAAGGCATCCAAATTAAAACGGAAAACAGTACATAGCTACATCTGAGCAGAACAACTATTGTCAAAGCAGAGATTAAGAAAACATGACAAGGAATTCCCCTTTACCCAGACCCACTGAACTGATCTGCCCTCCACCTAAATCAACCATACTGAGAAGCTTTCCTGTACATTCATTATATTTAGCTGTGCACTTGTTCCCCTTCATAATGGGCTGATATTCAATACCATTATCCTAAGATTCACCTGCACTGTAACATCTGAAACATCTCATATATTGAGGAAAGGTGCATTCCAGATCTAATCACACATGCACAGACTACATACACGTTGAAAATAGCTAATCTAATGCACTACATCAAAAGTAGGCTATGGCTGTAGCACTGTAGCACTACTAAAACATGAGCGGTTAACAACAACATTGAACATGGCGCTCACCTTTGCCGGCTCTGCCTACAGAAACATTGTATGTTGGCTCTCCTCCTTGACTCTTTGTCCGGATGTCCATTGTCCAGTCGCCGTCAACATGGAGGCTGTCTCTGATGACGGAGCACTTCTTATTGCCTAAGGTCAGCCCGCTGGTGAAGAATCCCTCCCGGTCCTTTCCTACTAAGACGTCGATTTCGTCACTCTAGGGGCAGCACATTCAGAAGTTAGGCACATGTGTCTCTCTCATGCAAAGGTCCTACCTTAAAGTTAAATGCCTGGCTGTACTGGCAGGGGGATCCCTCTCTGTGAAACCCTTCTCAGAGATTCTTCCATTTTTATCCCCTAATGAGGTTTCATGGGAGTTTTCACTTTATCTCCCAGAGGGTCTAAGCTTGGGGAAATTCATTTTCATTTACTGCTTCATAATATGGTTGCTGTGAAGCACTTTGAGACGAACTGTGATTGAGAGCTGTAAAATACAGCTGTTAGCAAAACCTCTGCCTCTCTTCCTGGAGTCTTATTTCCTCACTTCTAATGGCAAGTATTTACTACATGATTATTCTAGGGTCACAAGAACATCTACCTGCACAATGTGGCTCTGATGCTGGCTCTCCTTATTGCCTTCTGCATGTCTTTTGATGATGTCAATCTGAAGTATGGGCTACAACTGCCTACAGTAACATGCTCTTGATAAACATGTCACCTGAATACCTAATATGTAAAATGCATTTTTCACATGCACTTAGACTTGATAAAGGGTGGTGTGAGCATAGATAAAACAAGAGGAAATACAGGAAAGCTAAGCTGCAGTTAGAATGAACACAAGATATATTCAAAAGTTTAATCACTGAAACACTCAAAAAACGCGTGTAGGCTAAACTCTCTCACACACCAAAACCATACAAATAAGACAGGGATGTTCACTCAAACTCTGATTATACTGGATATTTGTGAGACAAGTGCAGCATGGGACTGCTTCTGCAGTTGGGCAAGATGGTGAGTATAAGCATGATGAAAGTTAAACAGAGCTGTACTTTCACTGGCCCATCTTGGGCAAAATAAGCTCATGCCAGACAAAAGAAGTGCATTGTCTTTTTAAAAAGATGGGGCTGACTCCACTATACCATTACAAACACAGGGCCTGAAGCCCTTCGGAGGCCTACTTCAGCTGACAATAGCATCTTATGCTGAGAAAATGTGATCCATTGGCACTGCTGTCTAGCTGCCTCACACCTCTGGACACAGAACTTTTTTTTTTGCTACCAAATCACTGCAGCTTCACCAAACGGAGTGATAAAAATCCGTTTCACAACCTTGATATTATCAAATGCACAAATTCAACGGGTTTAAGCCTGTGTACCCGAGTACAGGGTCGAGAACAAAAGGCGTCGCCCCTTAACTACAGAACTGCACAGTCATACACCAAACCCTCCCTTCCGGATGGGAAAAAGGAAAATCTAAGGATTTCTGCTAGCTCATGTAACATTAGCATGACGGTTAGCTGGATGTCGGGCCGAGTGTGTCATTACTCTCTCTCTTTCATTAAAACTCAAGCTTCCCGCATGTGTATCGCAGTTGCACATATAGGTATCGGTCATATTGTATACCGTGCGCAGCTGATTTCGTTTGATAATCTAATCACGGGAGGTTTGGGAAAGCCAAGACTGACTAACGTTGTTAGCTAGCTGGTTAGCCTCCTTGTCGGAGCATCAAACCGGACGGCGTGGAATGAGAATCCCCTGATCAGTGAACTTGCGCTTAAAAAGCAATTCACATGGGCCAGAAAACCACATGTCCGTTTATTCACCTTGTGTTTTTTTCTTTTTTTTTTAAGCGGTTTATGATACCCTAGCGTCCTAGACTGAGTGGACTGGACACTCCCTGGTCTAAACAGCATGCATGTACATAGTTATTAGCTTCCCGCTAACAAGCCTATTTAAGACAAACGTTAACGTTACGTATACGCAATATCGGTCTGCTTTCAACAGCACACAAAAGATTGACTAGCTTGTAGTTTATTTACACGATGTTAACAGACAAAATGGAGGCTCCGCAAAGCACCGGGAAAAGCTGCCAGATGAAAAGAAATACTGGGGACGTTTCAGAGCTACAAGTATTGTAGATGCTAAACTACACGGGAAATAAAGAAATGTACAAAGTTGTAGCGCTGCTACAAACGTATTCGTCGCAAAATGTTTTAATTGGCTTCAGTAAATATAATGAATAAGAAATGGGAGTGGGTGCGCCATCTTGGAAAGTAAGGGGCGGTAGCGGTGGTTTGATCCACAGAGGTAACTGCGAAAAACACGCAACTCTAACGGCACAACAGCATGTGGAGAAAGCGTCCCTGAACCGCTAACTGCGCGCAGCTAGCGGTAGCTAATGATTTTCGAATTTGGATGACCGGCCTGATTTGAGCTAGCTATAGTTAGCTTATCAACATTAACATTACTACTCTGCTCAGCAGCACTTGAAGTACCCGCATTGCTGTCTATCGTTACCTTAAGTTACACACTATTAAAGTGTTCAATGTGGCTACCGTTAAGTGAAGAAATTTCCAGCTGATTGTGTTTCTGAATGAGTACTTGAGATAGGCTCTCATTTACCGAAGTGCTTATAATCGGCAATAATAACTGAATGGCAAAACAGGCGAACATGGCTAGGTTACGTTAGCTTGCTAGTATTGCTGTGTTAGCCTAGCTCGCATTACTGCAAGGAATTACCTTGTTAGCTTCGCGTGCTAAAGATGCTTACTTGGACAATAAAGAAGCAATCTGGTGACTACAGCGACCGCGACAGCATTTCTGTAAAGGCACCCGAAACATCCGCAAAGGTTGAGGACAACCGAAAATAATGGTGCAGAAGTGTCAGTGTATCTTATGTGAACACCGGATGCCATGTGTACTACATTGCTCGCCTTATCCCTTCCGTCTGAGGCTGCCCATTCAACAAGGCCCAATTACACTGGTAAACGGACCGGGAAGCAAAATGCAGATGTTCCTCTCAAGCAACTTATATTTGATGAATATACTAACCGTTATGTTCACAAAGGTACCGCCGGGATGCGATGCCCAAACGTATTTGGCGTCCGTGTACCCAACAATGGCCGAGTCCTGGCAGCTGCCATCAGCCATCAGGGTGTCCACGTAGCTTTGCCAGGACATGGTTGTGAATTAGTTCAAAGATGAAAATATGTTGGTCAAATAGGTCACAGGTGTTTCTCGAGCGACGGAGAATCGTAAGCAAGCTGTATTGTCGGTGGTTAACAGGCCTCCAGCAGGTCCCCCAGCTCCGTCACGTCCCCGCTTTCTTCTGGGTCTGGGCAGCAAAGAGAAGCCACTGCAATCGGGCAGTTCTTGGGTGTAGTCCTCATGAAATCACTCCGCCGAGTCGTTGTTCGGCCGTAGTCATAGTGAAATACACTAATATGGCGGATGGATAAGTCATGGTAGATCAAGATGAGAGATAGACTGCCTGTGTTTTTTTCAAACTTGCTCATTCTATTATCTTTTATAACCAGGAATTTAGTTGAAGATAACGTCACCTAAAGCCACTTTACCCTTTTAATTTCGCAGTTTGGAGTTTATCCACTGTACTTGGCTGACATAAATCTTTGTGATGTCAATTCGTAATATTTTATCAAAGTAATGTCAAACTCATTCAAGTTATTTGAGGATAAGGTGTTTAAAATCGCAATAATGAAAATATAATAGCTTATACTTAGACTTGTTTATATCAATTGTGAGCCTCAGGCTGATCACTGACTGGAAGGCATACTCTTCTCAGCTTACCACTATATCAACTGTTTGTTAATATTTTGTTTAATTGCTGGTCATTTGAATTTGAATGGCATTCTCTGTCACAAAGGTTAGAGCTTGTGGCAATAACAGAAACAATTTCTTGGTCACACACTGACCTTTTTTTCTAAGGAGCACATGTGTTTCTCTTTGAAAAATAATAATAATAATAACTGTCAACCACTTCTTTGAATCTGAAGTTGTGCACATGGTCCTTTTAATCTTTTAGGGGGGAGGAGTTTATTTCTCTGATCTTATGACACTAATGTAGCACTGAAGAAACTTAGCCCTCTGTATCTGTTTTCACTGATGCAGTCTTTATTTAGTTTCTTGATTTAAGATTGATGCCCTGATAAACCTCACCTGACCTGAGCATCATCAGCTTGCAAAAATCACTAAAAGCGCAACCACTAGTGATAACAAAATCCATATTTTTTTGTGGATCCCTTTTTCACAATAACTGTTTCATTCAATCAATTTCCACGTCAGCTCATTCCTGTAGGAATACAGGCAGAAGGCAGGGAAACACCCTGAACGGGCTGATAACACTAGGGAAATATTATATAACTAACACAGATAACACACATAGTCAATCTTTCACTGTCCCATTCATACCTATATGCAGTTTAGAGTCTCTAGTCCACCTGACTTGCATGTCTTTGCACTGTGGGAGGAAACCTGCGGTGACTATGCTCGCCCCGGATGAGACAGACCGAGCACCAGTAGCCGATGCCTCTACATGAATAACAAAATACACTTGAGAGGTGTGTGAGACTCTCTTCGCCAGCCATCCTTAGCATTGTACTGGCAGCCTCTCTTACCAAATCCTGACAGGACAGAGAGCCTTCAGGAGTAAGAAGATCCTGCAGTACAAGCATGCACACATGCACGCGCGCGCGCACACACACACACACACACACACACACACACACACACAGTATTTGTGTTGACATTTTAGGCATACTTGAGACTCCACAGCATCTGTTTTATTTGCAGAAGATACTTGACCCGCCATTTCAGTCTCGTGTCTTTTATAACAAAGTGAAGTTTTTCTGAATATATAAGTGATTATTGTTTGTATCGGTGGTTTATGTAGGTGGCTATTGATGACTGAGTGCAGGTTATAGTTTGTCCTCTCCTCCAGTCTTCAGTGCAATTTGCAAACTGCAAAATTAGACAGACAGACACCATTTGTCAGCACAGGGTCCTATGAGCTTTCTGCACATTTTGTGACCAAGCTTTGAAGAATATTTAACTCTGAATTGGAAACCTCTGCTTAGTGCACGGTATTAGTTCAAGGTCATTGTCTGGTTGCAGCGTACTGAAAAGAAAAACTGATATGTGACACTTTATCTCATGCAGTCCTACACAATTTTACTCATTTATTGGAATTGACGAGTGCCACATTCTCCTCTGAGTGATGCCAGAGGACACTGAGCTCTTTAATTTTAAACATTTATTCAAGGGTTTTCTGTTATGAGTTATCCAGGCACTCTGGTTCTCTTTTATAGGGTGACACACATTAACACCTGAGAAGCACTACTGAGCAGCTCCTCTGGAGCACGCGGAGGTTAACTGCCTTGTTCAGTGGCAACTTGACAGCGGTTGCTGAGAAAGGGAAGAGCATTACTTGCTGACTTTCACAGCCCAGGTCAGTCTGACTCTCAATGAAATAAGATGAAAAATAAACATGCACAAAGCCTCACTGAGGGACACTACCGGAAAGTTCAAAGTGCTTTCATATGTTAAGAGAAGTATCAAGAGGTCAGATCAATCGAAAGAATTACAACTAAAAATCAAATGTACTACCAACTGTTGAGGAATCAATTATATTAAATTTATGGACAAGCTAGAGCAAAAAAGTTACTCAAGAATTTCAATAATCTGCTTCAGCTTGAGAGTCAGTTCATTTTCCAGAGATGTCCATCGCAGTTACTTGTGGTTTTTCTACATGCCCTATAAACACAGCTTTCTTAATCTCTTTTTCAAACTCTCCAATGTGTGACAGTTTTTTCTCTCTCTAGAAGCTTCCCATGAAGCCTCTCTCTCTCTCTCTCTCGCTCTCGCTCTCGCTCTCTCTCTCTGTTTAGACACATAGCACACCTGGATCCCAGTCACGGGGTGGTTTGTCTGTTCTGTCTACAGGAGGAATCTTTGGCTCATTTATTTCCTGGGTGTCCGCGGTTGGCTGGTCTGCTGAGGGTTTTAGAGTCCTGGTGCACAGGTTTGAGGGAACAGTTTTCTTTAGATTTATTTATTTATGGTCCTAAATACCTGGTGAGGAAAAGGCACATTTGTACTCTACTGAATTTCATGTTTGCAGTGGCTAAGCTCGCTATCTGGTTATCCAGGAAAAATAGGGTGAAGGATGTAGGATGCACAGACTGTGTGGAGGTCTTGAAGGGTCTGGTTGCTGCTCGTCTGAAAGTTGAACATGCTTATTATCAGACAGTGAATAATCTGGAGTCTTTCAGAGCGGTTTGGGCAGTGGAAGGAGTTCTGTGTTCTGTCGGGGAGACAGGAGAACTGCTGCTCTCATTTTAGACTTATGAATTTTGGCCTTTTTACCTTATCTATGTACATGTGAGTTCATTTGTTTTGTGTTGAAAGATCACCTAACTGTTTAAATAAAGGTATTTTTTAAAGTCAAAAGTCTCTCTCTCTCTCTCTCTCTCTCTCTCTCTCTTCTCTTTCTCTCTCTTTCTCTCTCTCTCCCTGGAGTTGGATAACCACTAAAAAAGTTACTCATTGACCAGGCAGGAGGAAGCGAGCGGGTCAATCAGCTGGCCACACCCAGATCCTATTCTCTGACTGGATGCCGTCGGTTTCCAAGGACACCTCTGTTTTGTGCTTGGGCTCTGTCAAAATAGCACCACTCAGAGCCAAACCACTCAGCCTGCATCTGAGTCAGAGGTACGAAAAAATAGAGCTACATGTGTTTGCTTTAGAAAAGGCTTGAACAGAGCTGTAGCATCCTGTATTACTCTGCCATGCATCAGTCTATAAGTTTAAACAGATGGATAGCAGTGAGTAAGTGTGTTTACTTGGTCATTTATACACTGAGTTCTCTGACCTTTAACCCTTGTGGAAACCTCATTGTATAACGTCAACATGGCAGGCATCAGTGAGAAAATTAGCCTTCTTTCCATTAATCCCCAAGTTTTTGCAGATACATGGTTTCCATCTGACTGTAGCGGGTAAAAACAATTCCCCCACCATCATCATCAGGAGCGTCATCACTGTAATCATCAGCATCCCTGCTCTGCCATGCGTGGTGAAGCCTCTTTCACACCGCTGTCGGGTTGTTTCACTTCAGCAGAGGCCAGAGAAGACTATTCAACCTTAAACTCACAATGGAATGAAAATGACCTTTTCCTTTTGCTTGCCAATTCTCCAATATCATACCCTATTTAATAATATGCCAAAATTTGCTATATATTTATGTCAAAATCCAATACTTTTACTTCCCAGAAAGCATCAGTTTCCATTCCCATAAGACATTGACCCTTTTTGAACTCTTTTGAATAATCCTTCCCCACTTTGTGCCCTTCCCCGATATTTTGGTTCATCTGGACAGAGAAGCACAGAGGCAAGACGTTGTAAAAATGCTGTTTCCAACTTTACATTTTGCTCTTGCAGTTGCGCTAATCCCATGTCCTTGTTAATATTTTCTACTTTTGGCATAAACTTCAAAGTCTACCTAGGATCCTAGGTTTTTCACACCCAAAATAATGAAGGGACAGTCCAAGGGTTGTCAGTCCATAATAATCAATAGTCACTTTGCCAGGTTATTTTCTACTTTGGAAAACAAAAGGTCTTTGTGCTTCCATGGGGTTGTAAAACCCTCACCCTTATCTTGCTCTCTACTCTCTGATAATACAAACAGTGGTGTTACTCAGCTTTCACTGGCCCTTTGTTCATGAGATGCTTTTACACTTAGTGCTGAGTTATAGTGAGTGCAACAGCTTCAGTTGCTATAATACCAACATTAAAACCAGTCACCAGTACAGAGATCAAGGGTCAGAGCCACAGCAGCCAAACAGTGGCTTTGAGGTTATCCTTGATTGTTGGCTCAGGATCAGTTTTCAGCTTTCAGTCCGAAACTTAACTGCTATGGGCAGCGAGACTCTTGGTTCTGCTTTGTCTTGCACAGCCTGAACATATATCAGTTTTTTTTTCACCCCAATTGAATGGAATTATTTATTTATGACTCTACTTCACTCTTTGGCTCGTGGAGCTGCAAGAAAAGTAGATCTATTTTTAACGCAATTGAACATATTTAATTGATGCCAACTGGCTATATCAGAACAAGGTGAGGGCCAAATCTGTTGCAGGAGGGAGTTCTATATTATATTCTTCTGCACTGGTTAGCAGAGCTCGAGCTGTGCAGCGGTGGTTTTTACATGCCAAGCCTTCGCAGACTGACCACAAGTCAAAAGAAATTGGGCTTGCCATGCTTGTTTTTTCCCCCGGAGCAGCCCGGGTGCAGTGCATTAAAAATTGAGCAGCAGCAGGTAGGGAAGATGGAGCGCTGGAGCCACTCTGTTCCCAGACAATGTCTCCCCGCTCCTCACCAGGGCCCGGGCCTGTCACACACAAAAGAAATCAATAGTAAGCCAAGGCTGGGGGTAACAAAGGATACATGTGTGCCTCTGCTGTTGGAGGAATACATGTGGAATGCATGAGCACTGACTGATGCGTTGACAGAAATCAATTTCTCTGACTCTTCTCGAGACACATGGGATGAGAGTCCCTGCAAGTGTGTAATTTATGAAGAATGTCTACACAACTAGGCCAGGAAAGAGCTTTAAAAATAACACCATCATTAGATCATATATCCTCTGCTCATAGCAACGTGGGATTAAACATGCAGCAGTATAAGCTTGCCCGCTCCCTGTAACCTTTGCCCGTCGGAAAGGTCAGCATGGGAGATCAAAGGTGGTGCATCTGCGCAGTCAGAGGGATGAGTGCACATGTGTTAGATGCTGTGGGCCACACAATGAGGTAGTCTGTTGAGTGGCTTACACCCACCCCCCCCCATCTGTGGAATGGATCAACACCACCATTGAGCTCACTCATAACCGCAGCACAAGGATGTCACACACGCATGCAAATAAATCAGAAAATAGGAAGACACACGCGTATATATCCACATGCACGCACTTTCTCGTAGGAACAGACACACAACAAACTGCAAAACCACACTCTTACACACTTACACAAAGCCAGCCCGGTCCCATTGGGAGCACTTGTGGCACAACGAGGGCAGTGGGTAAGTAGGAAAAAAAAAAAAGGGCCAAGCTGGGATCCACTACTTCCGCCCATCTGCAGCCGTAAACCAGCCTACAGGACAGCTGCAGCTCTCCCCAGCAGCCCCTCCACCCTCCCCAACAGTCTCCCATTCTCTCCGTCTGCACAGACAAACCATCGTGCAACCGATGATACCCACTCCTCCAACTGATTGTGCTCCTCTGTAGCTCTACTGGGCAGAGCATTGCCAAAAAGCTGGCACATATACATCTGGGATCACCCAAATTTGCAGTGGCAAAGTGTCCACCAAATGGCATTATTGTGACTATTATCTCACAAGTTTTATTTAAAATCAGTGTGAGATTTTGACTATTTCTGAAAAATCTGAAATTTTGTTCCTGAAAAACAATCCTTGGATTATCTCACTCTGGCATATCATGATTCTCACTTAGCTCTTTGATTTTTTCTTAAGTCGATAGACTTTTTTCGCAGCAGCCATGAAACGTAAACACAGGTGTTTCTGATGACATTAACGAAGGCTCTGCTCCATTTAAGTGTAGCAGAGTCTTTCCAGTGAGCCAGCATGAACAATAGCAGGACTCTGGCTCTCTTTAGACCTGAATGGAACTGAACCTTCATTAATGTCATCAGTAACATCTGTGTTTACCTGCTATTTCATGTCAAAATGGCCCATAATGTGTTATTAAAAAGAAACAAAAAAGAAACCCTCTTAACAAAGTAGGTGTTAAAAAAAGATCTTCAAATGAGTGGTCCATTTCAGCTTGTTTCCCATCACTTTCAAAACACAACTGAAGACAGATTCAGTTGAAGGATCTATATGTTGTAATAATCATTACCACATTCAAATTGAGTGTCCGGACTGTCTGTTTCATGAAGGAAAGGAGGCAATTAACTCTTTCATTGCTTCCTTCCAGCAAAGAAACACAGGACCAACCTTTGAAAAAAAAAAGGATCTGAAACTGATCATTTGTGAACCACGATCCTTTGCAGCTTGAGAAATTAAAATTGAAATTGATTTCTCGGGACATTTGATAGATTATATGGCCCTGTAATGAAAATGAGGCTAGTTTACTTTATGTGGTACAATTTAAAGGCCTTAATAGGTTTCTGAATTTTGAATCTGCATATCCGCAATTCTGCGATCTGACCTTGGAACTTACCAAAACCAATGTCAGCATCCATCGAACACCACTGGGACATTTCTAAAAAATATTTTTGTAATGACATTTTGTCATGGAAAATTCATTGAATCTGAGATTGTGCCCCCCAAAACAACAGCCTACAAACAAGCAAACAGGCTCTTAGTGCTATTCACAATATTTCCATTTAATTCATTCATATGTAGGCTATTACACAGTCAGTGTAGCTGCTTTGAGTTTGTTTTATAAGTAAAACTTAACAATGGGAAGCTATTATAGATTATTATGTTTTACCAGATTTAAACCTATGATGTAAAGGGTAGACCTATCACATGATCACATCTTTCTTCTTCTTTGTTTTAAATTGTAAGCAACAGAGCATACTTGCTTTTTATTCTGTACCGCACTCTGTACTGCTCTGCTAGGCTTCATATGGATTTTTATGGTGTGTGTGATTTGAATTGTAAGCAAATTATTTGTGAAGCTGCAGTTTTTCCTGTTGGGAGAAGAACTGCTTGTTACCCTGTGAAGCGCTTCAGGAGAAATCTGTTTGCTGAAAGGACTTAATTAATAGATTTTTGATGATTTAACTTTATATTTTACAAGGAAATCTACATTCTTAGCCTGTCAGGAGGGACGGTTCTGCTGTTGTTCTGCACAGGGCAGCGAGCATGTACATCCAGTTACATGGGTAGCATGGTATGATAATGTACAGTCTGGGTATAATGCCCCACTGTTCTGCACAGATGAATAGTCATGATTCATAGTGAAGCATGAAGGAATCTCTCTCTGGATGGAGATTTTAAAGGTCTCATCTGTGATTTCAGTATGGCGCCATCTGTTGAAACACTGTCCCACTGACACTTTAACTTTTTCTTAGATTTACTGAGTCTTTTCACCTGAGCATTTGAAGGCGAAACTATATGATTTACACTGAGTTTGAGTCTTTCCAAAGTTTGTTTATATTCAGATTCAGCTGAGAGTGTGAAACAAATAACTCCTTATAAAACCCTCCTAATGATGATGAATGGACACATTTCCTCTTCCAGCAACCCAAAGTAGGGCTGACATGCCATTATACTTTCATCAGCCCAGCTTTCACTGAAAGCAACAATTTTTTTTTCATCATCATACAAACATGTAACCATGGAACATATAACGCTTCATTTAAAGTGGTAATCTCTGAGATCCTTCTTTTTTTTTTTTTTGTTTTGTTTTTTTTTTTTGTTTTTTTTTTTTTTTTTTTTTTTTTTTTTTTTTGGTCCGTTCAGTCATGGCGGCTGTGTCTGCCCATGCTTACTACCCAGTTCTTTTTCTGTTTATTCCAAATAAATCAAGAAACATGAAATGCACCACTTCCTGTGTGCCAGAGGACTTTTCAAGGGAAAAACCTATCAGACCCAGAGTGTTCATATAAAGGCAAATGTAAAAGCTTTCATGACGTGGAAACAGGCTGAATCACTGTTGCGTTATATCAGTCAGTGATAAGTACCCTTATTTACATGAAAATGTTGCGGATAATTACTGTAAGCTGGACCTGTATTGCACAAGCAGGTTGAAAACTATCATGGCAGCCCATACTAAATTTGTATATTTGTGATGCTGCAGCCGGAAAAAAAACACCACCCATCAAACAGCATATATGTTTACACTTAAGCATTCTAGCTATTTACGCAGTAAAACTCATTAGGCGCAATGAAGGAGTGGATTTTTTAGGAAGGTCACTGAACTGCATGGCAGCTCTCAACATGTTTGTGGGTTTTCTCTGAATATAGTAATGGCTTTAGAGATGGAAGGTGGGAAAGAGAGTGGGTTCACTTATGGGAAAAACCCAGGAAGCAGAGATTGAAAGGCGCTCCTGCCATGTGTTTGTATTAGTGCACATTTAGTTTACCTCAGTGATAAACAGATGTTGAAATCCTTCCAGTGAGTCAGGTGTGACGACAAAGGGGAGTTGGGCTAATAGTTGAGGCCACTAAATGGAGCTGTAGTTATTTATTTTTTTTACACGTGCTGATTCAATGGACGGCTTGTCTGACGGACTACCTTCAAATGGTTTGTGTCAACACATCAATGCCTGGTCAGTGCTTCAAGCGGCACACCCACTGATACTGACACGTGTCCATATGACTCACAACATGACACACACACACACACACACACGACACCAAAACTCACACAGGGGTGGACTTAGTGATTTGGGGGCCCAAGGCAAACCCAAGTGTGGGGCACCCTTTACTTCCTATAATATTCTCTCCCTTTTTTTCTGATTATTCTCAACAATCAGACATGCCTGTAGACTGGAAACAAACTCTTAAATCCATAAACACCCAGCGAATAAAATAGTACGATCTGTTACTGGTGGCCACAAATGCAAGCACATACTTTGGTTTTCCGTTCAGGTTAGATTAGTTGCATGTGTTCCTGGGCTGTCTTTTATTCTAAAAGTGATTGACAGAAGTATTTTCAGTGAGTTTTGAATATGACTATTTGAAGAAAAAAATATTATATCTAATTTATATTTGACATAGGGAGCCAATGGGGGCACCAGGTAGATACCTACCTTGCCTAATAGTAAAGTCCGCCCCTTCCTTCACACACACACATACACACACTCATTTACATACCTCGTAGCCACCAAGAAGGTCATCTCTTCGAACGAGCGGCTGTCATTTGCAAGTCAAATGAATAATAAATTGGAGCGACCAGTGCACTTCAGCACCATCCAAAACACAGCCAAGCACCGAGCGCCTCGTTCTGCCGCTCTGGGGTCAGAGGGCCACTTGTGATTACCTACCTACTGTTTTTAAAATCCCATTCAGTGTGTCAGAGGACTCTTAGTGCTGCTAAGGATGAAGGAGTGGTCTGTTTACATGATGATGATGAGGATGATGGTTTTCATGATTTCAGCCTGTAAAGGTAACACGCAAACACACACCAACAATTACGCAACAACAATACAATATGGAAATACAGTATTAAGATAAGATGTCATATGCAATGCCATATCTTTTTAATAGTCCTACATATTTTGAATATATATCTATTTAAATAGATGTCCTCCCAGATAGTTGATGTGCAATATCACATAGAGATGAAACAAGTCTTCTTTGTAATCAGAAATCATACTTTTGATTCTTTGGTAAACCTTTAGTTTCTTTAGTATAGTATTTGAAATGTATGCTGTTCACACAGTATGTGGCATTACTAGCTATGTTCTCTATTGATTTGCATGGGGATTTGTTCATTTTTTTTTCCCACCTTGCAGCCTTTGGGTGTTCTGTGTCCCTGGTATTCCACGCACATGGCAAAAGAAAAGTATCACGTCGACTGCAGGTGCAATCACAGACCTTTTCCCTTCATTTACTGCCTCATCAAGGTTCATGGTGTTGATGACAGTCAGCTCTGATGGGATGCAGCGGCAGCTAAAGGAACTGCACTTGTAAAATGGAGTTTACCTACCTTTTGGTCAATGTAAATAAGAAAATTAATAGTTTATTGTAAGTAGCTTCCAACTAATAAAATTCTGAACGTCTTTAGGAGAAAAGAAACACAAACTGTTTTCTGAAAATATAATTTCCACTTATATCATCTTATTTTACATCATAACTTAGAGTTAAGTTCAGTTTGAAGGGTAAACTGAACTGAATGGCTTGTCAGATTAGCACAGAGCTATAACTCAAGATCTCCAGCAGGTCTATGTTTCCCCTTATATGTGGCTTTCAGAGATTGTAATGCTGTTTCACTGCTCGGTGATGACACCTTGTGGCTATAATAGCTTAATACACTGTTTATTTATCTGATGAATCACTATTGAGCTGTGAACATGGTGCACATGAACTGCTGATTAGAAAGAACTTGGCAGGCTGACACAGGAAATCCTCAGGCACGTGAAAAAAAAAAGTCAGATAGTGGCTGTCGCAAGATTTCAAAGGATTCATCAGAAGCAAATTGCCTGTCAAATGTTTGGGAATGGCTCTATGTGGTTAGGAACAGGTTCAGTCAAACAACTGTCGCTGTCGCTGTCCCCAGACAACTTGTGTGTTTTACAGGGAAAGCGATTAACAAATGATGGCCTAGTTTTATTTTCAACTGTCATTTTCATTTCCACATAAGGCTTTAAATTTCCATTTGCACATTTGGTTTTGAACTGAATGAGACGGCGGTTTGAGAAATATATCTAGGTCACAAACATGTTGCATGTGAGTAAACAAGGCAATTTGTCTTCCTCTTTCAGTGATAAAAATCTCCTCCTCCACCATATTGCGGTCTGAAGTCACAGCCTGGCCCTGTAAAAGTTACACACTTAGTCAGACATGAGTAAGAACTGCCAAAGATTTGATTAAAAAATGTTTATGAATGAAATTATGAATGAAAAAAATGCAGGTTTATAAGTACATGAAGTACATGTAATGAATACAAATAGCAACGTCAACAGCCATATTTGAACATTTCTAAATTGACATTTGTGACCCATGCAAAAAACAAACAAACAAAAAAACAGTCAACTTCTTTCACTTGCTTTCAAATAGAAGTCCATTTATTTTTCCCTTTTACAACTTCATTAGTTTTCTCACCAGCATTGCTCCAATCGGATATAGAGTGAACGCAATTGCCTCAAAATCAGTTTTGTTGCCTAAGCATGGTCAAAATCTGTATTCTTCCCCCAATATCAACACCTGCTCTTATGTACCTGAATTTCTTTACCTTATATCAACTTTGGCTAAACTACAACAACAGCAATACTCCACCTAGTGATGGGAGGCTTAATTGCAAACAAATAAATGATCAAGAACAGCAAAAATGGCTCTTACAATGTTACATACTAGTTTGAGGCATGAATGCCCTTCACATTTTCTTTCAATCAATGTAATTTATTTAATATTATGTCATAGGACTGTTATTTTCTTGGCTGCACTCTTAAACACCACTAAAACTGTTTGGGTCTGTATATCTTAAAAATCAATTCTAGTAGTGTTCTTACTCAGATCATCTATACTTACTGTGTATGTTGGCCATATGGCCACACTTGTGACCTCATCAGCTCATGTTCATTGGCTTTAGGCTCAGGGTTCATGAACATCTTGAAGTCCACCTGTCACCTAGACCTCCTGATGGACCCTGCAGGTCCCTTGAACACCCTGATCCCCCTCACAGACCAAAGCCTGCCAGTTAAGACACTCAGGATTTGGACTATGATGAGAAGATTAAACACACCTGTCATTATAAAGAGAGGGGGCTATTATGGCCTTTCGGGTCAGAGGTCACAAGAAGGAACTAATTAGGCTTATGAAGCTGGTGGGATGAAGGGGCGCAGATTAGGACAGCTTGGTAATACAGTGATGATGAAATGATGCACTGATGATTTTGACTTTGTTTTGGTGTCATTATGTGGCTCCAGGCCTGTCTATTTCATTATGACCTTCTTTTCAGCCTGGCTCATCCCATAATGTACATGGACAGAGTAACAGTAGGAAATTCCAACCATTATTTATTTACTACCTCCTTACTACCTGATTTCCCTCCTTACTACCTGATGTTTTCCATTTTGTGCAACAATGTCATATCCATAGATGTCTTTTGCATCATTTTATAGACATTTCCAGGACATATCTGGCAGGACATATCTGGGATCTTTGGAAACCTTAGGATCTCTACTAGCATTTAAAATAAAGTTTGAACAAAGCTCACCTGCACAGCAATGATGAACCCACTCATCACTGGGTGGGATCTATCATCCATTATCATTCCAGGCTCCCAGTAATACTTGTTTAGCCCCGGCTCTCCTACCACTGGCTGCTCGTCAGACAAGCTGACCTTATTCTACTGGCACTGCGCTAGTCAAATTCTTAACCGGTAAACCTTAGTTTAAATCTATTTTACAAGCACATACCTTGCCATTGTGGATTGCGATGGCACACTTGTCATTCTGCAGACACTTTTATGAGCAATTGATCACGCGCAAATGACAGAATCTTGATTAAATGTCAATTAAAAGGCCTGTCAAACTTGAATGCACAAATGCGATTGTCATGGCTACCAGCCCTCTCAATAACAGTAATTATTAACAAGATGAAATCCCAAAACACTCACTACAATTACCCTCTGCACACATAAAAAAAAACAAGGGAAGTATGTGCAAACTGTGAAAATTGCTTTCTATGTTGCTCTGCATACCTTTTGCTACTGCTGTTACCGCTGCAACCACACTTACTCTTTTGTAATGAGATTACTGCGTTGCACTGGTTTCTGACAGTTACTGAGGTGTTGATAGCAGCAGGTGAGAGCAGTAATCACAGCTGGCTTGTCAAAACCACTGTGAAAACAAACAAACGGCGTCTCTTCCTGTTGCACACCTTCCTGCCTCACGTGTTCATACCAGAGGAATGATCGCTGAAGCAGAGTTATGATATGCCATAGGGGCAATGACACCTGGCCTACTTTTTGCCGCCATTTGCATACCGTCAGTGGCGTCAGCGTGATGGGGCGCATATGTGAAATCAGCCTCTGACACGTTGTCTCACATGCTGGGTCAGGAACAGAGGTTAAGGTTAAATTAAAGGTTTAGAGTTTGGATTAGGGACGGGCTTTCTGTCAGCCTCAAGTGCTGAAGGACAGAAAATGTCAGGGGCCAGTTTTGCACACAAGCTGGAGTGCACCACACACACACACACACACACACACACACACACACACACACACACACACACACACACACACACCTTCCTGGTTAATGACTATGCAGTGTGGTCTATTTCTGGGTTGTGTCT
>OMKZ01037502.1:0-22034 GCA_900302535.1 Neoniphon sammara | reverse complement strand
TTTCATGGTAAGAAACACCTTTTCAATAAAAGCTGGCACTGCTACTGAAAACTGGTGCAAAACAGAGCTGAAGCTGTGCTGAAACCTCAGAGATTTCCCCAAACCATGTTCCCATTTGACTTTGTGGTGCATTTCAGTGCTAATAAAGGTAAGTAGGTGTTATTTAATTCATTTACTTATTTTGGGAAGGGGGCTTTGAAGGTAAAAGCACTGGCTGTCTACAGCAGAAATGGCCTGAGGTGGATGCTATCCATATATATTATGATCTGATTAAAGGAAAAAAAAATCTTAGGTTCTTTGATTGTGGGCAAATCCGTTGCCCATACTTGTTTTCCTTTCCACCATGATAGTTTTTCTGTTATTTCTGCCAGAAAAACATTTAGTGAGATGGGAAAAGGTGTCAATGTGTCAGTCAGTCAGTGCGGGGGCATTTTGTTGCTGAAGCTCAACACCTACAGAAACATTTCCATTCTGCTCCAGGTTGCAAGCAGACCACATTAGAGAAGTGTGCCAGACCACATTTTGGCATGCCTCAGAGCACCACCATCAGGATATCCTTGAAATAGAACCTTTTATCAGTTTTTCCTAAAATGTTCCTTCAATTGCAACAAACTTTCACACACAACATATATCGGCTGCGTTAAAAAAAGTGTGATACTTGTAACCGTTTCGTGACGGTCAAAAGAAGCTGTTGCTGTAGATACACAAAAAAGGAAGGGGTAAGTAATTCCTAAATGCATAAATGTTCAAGTGAACAAGCTTCATTTAAATGTTAATGATGATCCTTACAGTAGGTCCTTGTGGATTTGTTGTGTTGTCTGTTTTTCCCATGAGGCCAGAATTTGCAATTTTTCAAATGGCAATATGTCAGCCACCATTTCAAGCAGCTTCACTTTAGTATTAAAAGAAAAAGAAAAGGAAAAAACAAAAAACACTCATTCCAAAAAATGAGAGGAATTGGATATAGAATAGATCTCCAGAGCAATGAGAGAAAAATAAAACAAAAATGGGAAAACACCTCAGGAATGCACTGTTTCAGCAGAATCAAAGCCCAAATCCAAGTTGCATGGACAACAGGTCTTTTTCTCCCTTCTAACATTTCCCAATAGATATTGTACAATATGTACTGTACCAAGACACACTTTAGCCAAAACACATTCAACACATAATTCATTTTATTTTACACTGTACGGTTCAACTGTACCAAGGTGATCCAGCTATAACCAAATGTATTCTTTTTTTTTTATTGTTGTGATTCTGGATTTCTTGTTCTGGAAAGTGCTTTGACACTGTAACAATGATTTTGGGCTCTAAATAAGCATGAATCTGAGCCTGTTCTGATAATAAACCAGCAGTATAACAAGGAGGAAGTCAGTACAGCATAGGAGGTTGCAGCTGGAACTTAAGGTCCTGTTTGTGCTAAGCCACACCCCCTTTTGGCAGTGTTGTTGTCATAGGGCACACCCCTTTTGGTCATGAGTCCGTTGGTCAGTGGTCCCTTGACTCATGGCCAACCCCAGCTGGGCTTCACATAACCCCCTGTCAAAGGTCTCATCCTTGGTGGAGACAATAATGTTAGCTATGGACTTGCCAATTTGTCTCTGTACACCTCTACCATTACGTCTATTGAAAAACAATTTTCATGTCATGTCATTTTTGTAACTGAATCTAAGCAGAAACTACCATGGAGCAATACCTGAACAAATTTGTTTCTTCCATATAAAAAGTTTGTAAAGCAATCGGAACTTGAGAAAATGCACTGATGTATCAAAAGTTACATCCAGCATTTCCTCCTATGTGGGATGTTGTGTGGGATGATTACCAACGTTACTGACTCTAAATAGAAATATGGTATACTTTATTAATATTTTATATTTTAAGGCAGACATATTTTTCAGTATGAGGTTGACAAAACCATATTCCTCTTTTATGACTCACAATTTCCTTTTTTATTTTTATTATTGCTGCTATAATTTGATTGAAACTCTACTGGGAACATTTCTGTAAATCCAGCTCTAGTATTATCACTTTTCTTCACTAGGTTTCTCATAAATTTAAAGTAATTTCAAAGTTTGTCCCTGACCGTATAGGTTTATTTTTGGACTCTGCATCCAAACAAGTGGACATACTATACACTGGGGATTGAAATGCTGATATTAATGTACAGTTACTCTTAACTCTTATACTACTGCTGCTTGTTTTGATGGCGGTCAAATTTGTTTTTGCTATGCCATCAAGTCAAATTGATTCATGAAGGGCTTTTAGCAAAACAGGTTTTCACAAAGTCATGTACAATAAAGAACATAGGTTAAGTTAAAAAGACAAAGACGAAACATGACAGATTTTATGATATGACACTAGAAGTTTTTCTTGTTTGTGTGTATGTGAGTGAGGGAGGGAGAGACTGACTGATAGGTGTGTGGTTTTGTATGCATGCGCTTATGTGTGTATGTGTGTGTGGTTGGGCAGAGGATGAAACAGTACAAAATGAGTGCACCATTTTGAATACCACCCCCACTTTCTACAGAGCTATTACTGCAGTGCTAACTTTTATGTCCAGGATGGAAGCTACAGCAAACTTCACTCCTCTACATGATAATTATGAACCAAAACATATCCCATCACTGAACCCTCTCACTCGTGGCCATGAATTGACTACCCCACGTCTCGCCTTCAGATTCATCAGCGTCGTCCTGATGAAAGAGTCTGTGAGAGTGAATGGAGCTTCCTGCAATGATTTTCACTGTTGCTGTTGAAGGTGTAATTATTGAACTTGTCGAAATGAATGATTGTTGTGGTGTTCAGGTTTAGGAGGAAGCCAACATACATAGCGCATCAAATAGTATTTTGCCTGGTATCCAGACGTGGGTCGACACCTGTCATTGGATGACCTGTTTGAACGATGACCGTGTCTACCTCATTGCTCATACTCCACCTCATACGGTGTAGTACTCTGCTGTAGCAGCGTGTTTTCCTAGTTGAATGGTTGTCATTTCAGTTCAGGCCTGGAAAACGACACTCCCAGTGTAATGGAACATTGCACCTAGGTCGCCGACAGCTAAATGGAATATTGAAAGATGGAAGTGTCTGTGTGTTGCGTGACATGTTGTTGAGTGACACTGCTTTCATGGAAATATTAGCCTACAACACGCCAGGCAGATGGATGACATGTTTGGTAAGGTTGGGGATGGGTGGGGTGGGTCCTCCACATCTAGGCTGTTTGCCCCACAATATGACCTGCTGTTATAGAAAGGCAGGGGAGATAATGGCACAATAATTGTAACATAGTGTGTCATGCTTTGTTTTTTTGTAGATGGCAGCCTCCTGAAGACTATTGATGGAGCTCATTTGGACTGTGCAGTAAAAAGCCACCCTGCACTGGTTTCTGTGATGCACCTCCTTCCAGAGAACGTCCTTGTGTCTGGAAATGAAAACATTCCTGGTCTAACAGCTTCTCCAACAGGTAAAAATACCTTCCCAGATTGACCTGATATAGACTATACATCTAAGATCGCAATGCTGAATGCCGGAAAAAGCATTTTGCCAATAAAGGTATAATCTAGACAGACATTCCATCAGAGTTTAAAGTAATATTCCAACATTTTAGACAAAATACCCTTTTTCCGATGCTCCCAGACTGAGACAAGATGTTCAATACCATTTTCACCTCTGTACATCCACTGCTTCAGTTCCAATGGGTAGCATTTGGTGTTAGCTTAGCATAAAGACTTGAATTCTACAGGAATCATTAGCCTTGCTCCATCAAAGTGAAAAGATAAACCTTACAGCAACTCTGAAGCTGTCTTATATATCCTTCCGCCTGTGTTCAGCAGTTAAAGTTCCTGCCATCTAACTTCTCCCAAAATGATTATTGTTTTTTAAAAAAAAAAAAAACAAAATCCCAAGATGTGTATTTCAAATACACGATACATTGTGTAAATAAGGCAGCTTCAGAGTTGCTGGTACAAGTCTTTTAGTTAGATGGAAGGAACAATAATCGCTGAACATATGTGTTCATCTAAGTTCTCCTAAAATGACTATTTTTTTTTTTTAATTCTAAGATGTGTATTTCATTACTGTGTAATGCATTGTGTAAATAAGACAACTTAGGAGTTGCTGTAAGGTTTATTGTTTTCACTTCGATGGAGCTAGGCTAATGACTCCTGTAGACTGTAGATTTCAAGTCTTTGTGCTAAGCTAACATGAAACTCTACCCATAGGAACTGAACCAGTGGATGTACAGAGGTGAAAATGGTATTGAACATCTTGTCTCAGTCTGGGTAAGTCGGAAAAAGGGTACTTTGCACAAAACGTTGGAGTATTCCTTTAAAATGTTCTCCAGACTGCATTGGAACGAAGTAGGGAAGACATCAGAAACAGATACATAGGTCCAACGTTGTACCAATGAGAAAACTATGTAGTGGCAACATAAATAAGATCTAAATACAATCATTTATCAGTTTGACGTAGGGCCGATGTAATTTTGTTATCAGGGTTGTAACCTTTAAGCCCTGTTCAAATTCCAGTCTTGTTATGAAACTGTGGGGAAAGAGAGAGAGTAACCTTCTCACCTTCAACAACTAGTGTTAAGATGCCCTTGAATATGATCTTTAAAACCATATTTATCTCAGTGAATTTCCTTGACTGACCACTGTAGAAGACTGTTGCTTTACTGGACAACTTGCAGGCGTGAACATGTGAAACTGCATGAATGTGAAGTAGGGTAGGACTGAAAAAGAACGTGTGTTCTCACCAATCGTCTCTGGATTGATAAGTAGATAGGTAGAAAAGTGCATGAGACTCAATGGGAAGTATGAGACTGTATCACAAAGTAAAGATTAACAGAAATGAAGCAGGGCTAAAAATCCCAAAACAAAAATTTGAAGACAATGAGACAAGAACAGTAAGAGCAGAGGTGAGACAGCATTTACTGAAAACAGCGTCCCACTAGATCATGTGGGTCAACTGGCTTGGGATTAAGATGTTTTTAGGCTGTTATGACATGATGTGGGTGGCCTACACTTTAGGTCCTATTCCTGTACGTTCCAGAAACATCACCTTCTTAATGTGGTAGACATGGATAATGTGGCTGAAAAAGGTGCCCTCCTGGATCAGACTAGCAATTTTTTGTTTGTTTAATGCTTGATGCTCTTTTCTTACACACATCTTTTACATCTTAACCTGACCCTTTCCACTTAGAAGCAGCCCCTTGCCTACCATCTGTGTACATCCATTTACTGTACACACTACAGTCTTTCTAAATGTGTTAGTGTAGGTGAAAAGACAGTTCGCTTGTCTATTAATCTGGTGTGCAGATAGTCAAGCGTGTATATGTGTGTAGTTTTTTTTTTTTTTTTGTAATATTGTATAACATACAAGACAAGGTTTTGCTTGTAGGATTTTGAAATGTAATGCAATATGCCGTCTCACATTGATAGGAGTGTCTAACTGAGAAGCAACATCACCTCAGGGGGGCTATTGAAAAATCCCATAGTGCAGTCTGGAGCTAATCCTCTCTTTTCCTGCTCGGCTTTGCACTGCTGCTCATCTTGCAATTGAAAACAAATTAGAATGGGTTTTCTAATGTAAACATGTACGGAATCAGCTGCATTCATTTGTGTGTTAATTGAAAGCGACAGTATCCAAAGGAATTTATTTTGTATGTTGATTGCCCCCACTGGCTTGTAGTAGGCCTATATTTTGTCTGGCTATAAAAATTTACCTTTATGGGCATCATGGTGACTTTTCCAATACAAGAACCATTCAGTTAACTACACAGGTAACTCAATTAACAGTCATGCTGCCTGATATGGGTATATTATAAACCAAGGTAATTGTGTAACTATCTTCAATCAAATAAATGAAATTACTACTACTGGCATTTTCATGTTGATTCAGCTACCAGTGACAAGGTAAAATAAAAATACACACTCTCCTGGTCAAAATATCTGAATAAAGCCCTTATTGATGATCATGTGTTGCTGTTATTTTGAGTAATATAAACTAAGTGTATATATTTTGTGAATATATTTCGCGACTCTAGCGAATTTAAATATTTTTTAATTTGTCAGAGAGAAATTTCATACTGTGGAAGGCAGAATCGCTTCACTTCGCTATTATTATTCTGTCTCTTCTGGCTTGCAGTCACTCATGCTTGGCTGCTTCTGCTCTCCTCCCCTCTCAACACTGGCAGACACCTTAACTTGGCACAGATGGCACTTTGCTTCGCTGAGATCAAAGAGTCGCCTCGCTGCAGACATTTTTCCTCAGCCCAAAAAGTATTTTATTTCGCCAAAGTGTAGCTCATTAAAGTATCACTATCAGGACAGCTTCAATTGCTGATCCCAGTACAAGTACTTGGGAGCTGGATCGACACCAATTCTAATACCACAGATAATACTGATGCACCGCTTTATCTCTGTCCAAATGTCCAGCAAATTTTAAGCAAATTTTTCAAAATGTTGTGAAAAATAAAACTCAATTTCCAACAGACGGGTTGAAGAAAATGAAAAGACTTCCTGAATGTGAAATGGAACTACTGTATGTCTGAATAAAACGCATCCCTGAGAAAAAAGGGGAAGTCAATGTATTGAGTCAATTATTCAACAAATACAGTAAGTTTCTGTCACAGTTTATTGCTTTAGTTCCTCAGTGATAAAAAAAAGTATTCTGCCTCAAACAAGTGTAAACGTATTTCAAATACTGGAGGAATTTTTAATTCTGTATATGTCAGTTCACAGAGTGTCTGAATGGAAACCCAGTTACTATAATCTTTTTACTTCAACTTGATCAAACTGTTTATCACTGCAGATGCTTTCAAGGACACTACCTTTGATGTATTTTGGGATACTCTGTGCAAAGAGTGCTCCACCAAGGCTCAAGGCACTGTTTTTTTTTTTGTTTTGTTTTGTTTTAGCCTTGGTGGAGCATAGATTAACCAACATGTCATCCAACCCAAATGACAACATGGGTCATTTCTTCCTACTCTCTGCGCCCCTACCAGCGGCAGGAGATATGCAATGGTTAGGGTAAGGTTAAGGTTAGAGGACACTTATAACAATAATAAATATGCAGAAACGAATGAAACGAAACCCAGAAATGAACACCGGTCTAGCCTCACTTGGGAATCTCTGGAATTGAGCACCAATGTCTCATGTGAAAGTCCTGAGTTTTTCGGATCCATCCACCACCCCGACCTCCTACCTATGGGGACTTTGTCACTCTTTCTACTCTGTCGTTTACCACTGGTAGGGACCCTAATTTAGGAAACACTCCTGTGGGTCGTATTATAAGGTAGGAACAAATGTCCTGTGGGGTCGTTTTGTGGGGTATGACAGTCTCGGATAAACATAAAGAAAGAATAAACTTTAAAGGAATTCTCCAACGTTTTGGGCAAAAAACCCTTTTTCCTCCTTACCCAGAGTGAGACAAGATGTTCAATACCATTTTCACCTCTGTACGTCCACTGATTCGGTTCCGATTGGTAGCATTTTGTGTTAGCCTAGCCTAGCATTTCGTGTTAGCCTAGACTTAAAGTCTACATTCATCATTAGCCTAGCTCTGTCATAGTGAATGGTAGGAACTATAACATTTATAAAAAACAAATTCCAAGATCCGTATTTCATTACTGTATAATATCATGATGCATTGTATAAATAAAACAGCTTCGGGGTTGCTGTAAGTTTTCATCAGAATACTTTGATCCCCGTGGGAAAATTGAGTAGTATGCTAAGCTAACACGAAATGCTACCCATAGGAACCGAACCAGTGGATGTACAGAGGTGAAAATGGTATTGAACATCTTGTCTCAGTCTGGGTAAGTCGGAGGGTATTTTCCCCAAAATGTCAGAGTATTCCTTTAAGTGAGCGTGGCTCACCCTACACCTTCTCCAGGGCCCAACATAATGAGGTATAATCTTATGCATGACAGATCACCATGATACTCACTTTTTGTTCCCTAGTTGCCCAGTGTTCAAAAGAAGACTATAAAAGACATTCAACATAGTGTTTAATGGTGGGCCTTTTTTGGGGACTTAGGTGCATCAGAAGTTGAAATGTCTGCAGTACTTAGGAAGTAAGTTTCTAAGGGGGGATGTAATGAAGTCTGACAGTGCAGAGCCATAATCATTGGGAGTCAGTGGGAGGTATGGTAGCAGGCTAATCCTCTTCATGTTCTGGGGCTGTGAGCAGCAGAGACCTAAGCTGCCTTTTAAGACCACAGTCACTGGCTTGATATTCACACTGCATTCAGAGCAGTCCAACTCTGCGCTCCAGAGACAAGGGGCGCAATGAAACGCTTGATAGCTGCATTACTCCATAAGAGATTACAATCACACTGGCTATTTTCTCTCTGTTGTGTCTGAAAGGGTTTGATTGTGGCCTTTCAGTGGGCCCGCTTCACAGGCTACCCAGCTTCATCCATTGGCTGGGGTACTCTCTGAATCGATTCTGATTTAATTTACGGCAAGTATCCAAATGGAAACTGTTTTTTGGGTTGTTTGACACAAGTGCTAGTATCTCATAAATATTTCAGCAATGGGCTTTAGGTAGCTCACCAAAAATCAGCGGGGCAATGATTCAGATTGAGTTGCTGTGTCTCACAGCAACTCTGAGTGACACAAATTCTATTTAAAAACATTCACAAAGACCTAGCGTTGGTCATCTAAACATTTGCTGCCAGTGCAGTCGTTTTCTTCTTCAGACAGTTCTTTTAGGCAGCCATGAGAAAGTTAATCATTCAAACTTGAAGATGATTATTAAAATGAATGACGTAATGCTTAATGGAGCACTGAGCTTTTGTTTGAGGGTAAAAAGTATTAAATCAATTGTTTTGAGAACCAGAGAGACACAAAATCAAATTTTCAATGCAGAATAACAGAGTTTTTAGTGTGTACACCTATCAGCATGTGGGTCACACAAATGTCAGTGTGTGGGTTCTGTTTGTAACACATTTTGGCCCAGATTTACTAAAACCATTAGTGGATACTAAAACATTTTCAGTGTTCAAAGTCAACATCAAGACTTGTCATAAGTGCAAGACAGTCTTCATGACCATTCAGGGGTTCTGTCATTGGTTTTGCACAGGCTAAAGGTTTTTGAACATTAAAGGCTTTAGTAAATTGGGGCCACTGTGTAGCTATTAAAGGAGGACAATCTAGATAGTAATGTTTTTGTGATATTTTTGAGAGGTAATTGTGCCTTTTTACAATTATTAAAGACCCATTTCTGGCATTGATATAAACCCTTAAAAACTCATCACTGTTCAAAAAAATTACACATTCATAAGTTTTTTGCGTGGAGAGAAAAATTCCTTCACGCCTTAAAATGGCTTAGATGTAACTCTACACCATTGCCTTCATTTAGTATGCACAAATTTTGGAATATGCAAATAGTCCCTGCCTCTATTCAAATCTCTACCCACCCCTGCACCCCTCTTCCGCTCACCTTCAACCCTGCCCTACCCCCATCAAACACACAAACCTCTGCTTGTTTTCTGTTTTGCTATTTTATGCTACACAGTGTCAAGATGTAATATAGGTGTAATTCATCCATAAATGTTTAACCCAGAGACCGACTCTGAAGAAGAACAAATTGTACAGGGTCGCCTATAAGTAGACGTATTGCTTTCTACAACATTACAAATGTAACAGTAATAGATAACAAGAGCCGTAGGCTTGACTACATTATCAATCAGCTAATAATGTGTTGCTAATATTAGATAAACCTCTGCCCCTGTCGCCAGCTCTGATAACAGTTAACGTTACCTACCTTGTAAAGATAAACACCCAGATGCTCCGTTAGGAAGAAACGCTTTGAAAACCATAGAAAGTCTCTGGAGAAAGGCAGCTAGTAAACTTTGCTAAGTTTAACTGTGTTAGCTAAATATGCAAATAGATAGTAAGATATTGAGATACTGAATCTATGATTGGTTGATTTCTGTGAGTGCAACAGGGAGATAGAGTTTTGACCGCCATGAAGCAAAAACAATATGCTATGACAAGAGGAGCATGTAGACTACACCAATATAGTAGCAGATTATCTGGCAAGACACATTAAAAACAGATCAATAAAAAGACAAAAAACACAACAACCAAAAAACAGTTGAGTACACGTGGCAGCTACAGTCAACTCAAGAATTATTGTCACTCCTTATGAAATTGTGCAAAAATGTCTAAAATAAATAAATAAGTAAAATGTCCTCTGGGGGTTGTTGGAGTCATTTGAGGTTTGGGGTCATGGTCTTGTTGAGAAGTCCATCTACAGCCAGGTCTCAGCCTCCTGGCAGAGTCAAACAGGTTTTGGGCTAAAATGTCCTGGCACTTCATGGAATTCATTTTGCCACCGGTCTTAACATGAGCCTCTGGACAACTAGCAGCAAAACAGCTCAAGGCATCAATGATCCACCACCGTATTTAACTGTGGGTATCAGCTGCTTTTCTTTGTATGCAGCCATCGTTTGTCACTAAACATGCACATGGCCAAAATGTTCAGTCTTGGTGTCATCTGACCATAACACACAATTACAGTTGAAGTTCCAGTGATGTCTGGCAGAGGTTAGATTAATTTACAGGTTGTTCTCAGTAAGGGCTTCTTTTGTTCAAACTTTCCAAAGAGCTTGTTGACATGGATGTGGTGTCTAACAACTGATTTTGAAACTTTGTGACCCAAAGACTCCACTAAACTATGACGTTCTGAAACTGTGATCCATGGCTATTTCAAAGTAGCCATGGATTCTTTGCTATATTCCTTCCCATTTTCCTTCGGCTAGAGGATGCCCTGTGCAACATGCAAGTGCCCTCTTCCTGGTGTATTTGACTTCTGAAGCTTCATGATTATTCCTTGACTGTGCTTTGTGGTATTTAACTGTTTATGTATTTTTTTTAAATCATTACCTGATTTGTGTAGATCAACAACTAGGGGTAGGAAAAAAATCTCTTAAGTATTGCAATTTTTTCTTAATGATTTTTTAATCAATCACCACTCAAGTATTGTGATAGTATATTTATGAACAGCAACAGCTAGATGTGGCAGCTTACTTCAAAAAGTATATATTTTTAATCCATTCTATTGTACATGCAAATTTTATTTACCACTTTTATGTTCCGTATAGCAATGATGCTGCTGAAATAAAATTCAACAATACTGACTGACGTGATGTGCATGTGCATTGAAATATGACTCGTGATATATAGTCTCTAGAAGTGTAAGATTTAACCTTTTCCCATGGTCTAGTGTTAAAAAAGCAAACAAAAATCTCAATAAATCATAATATCAAATCACAATACTTAAGAATCGCAATACATATCGAATCGGCACCCAAGAATAGTGATAGTATTGAATCGGGCGCTAAGCTTATCATCCCAGCCTTATCAACAATTATCTGTGTCCTCTGAGTTAAAGCTTATTGGTTTTCTTCATGGTGTTTGATGATAAAGGGATTTTACATGAGGTACAACCTCATAATTATACCACTGAAACAGGAAATGGCAAAAGGCATCAATACAGATCAGTTCACAAGCAGTTTCTCCTTATGTTTGAGCAGAAAATATGAATTCAGTTTTGCTCATTTTCATAATTGCTTGTAAATCTTAAGTTGACTGCTGGAATTTGGCTCTCTCCAGAGTCCAGGGTGAGGTAAACATGCTGATGTGGCAACAGTGAAACTGATGTAGCAGTGTGAAACAGCAATTGTTTTAGGAAACTAGCCCTTTGGCACTCAGTTGACATTGTTGTTTTACTCATATCGAAATGTTGAGACATTCAGCTCACATTTCAAGGTAAGTAAGAAACTGTGCAGTGTGAAGCAATGTTACAGTAAGCTTACCACAGTTGGAATGAGTGGGCTTGCCACACACACACACACACACACAGAAACAACAACAGCTGTAATACTGCATATCAAACAGTGTGTTTTCCTCTTTACCTCTGTTTCTTAGGGCTTATATTGGTCATGTCTTTTCTGGGATATCATGATAAAATCTCCAGGGAAGTAAGGGAATTTTACAATTGGGTCACTTCATATGAATATACCAACATGTATCTTACAACTTGTGTCACACATTCATCACATTAGATGGCAGTTTTCAGCTGTTTTTCTCCAAAGCAATCCCAGTAGAAGTGGAAGCAGACTGTTTACCCCTTTAGAACTTCTCCAAGCTGAAAAACAACATTAACAAACCAGGAGGGAATTAAAATTTTAGGTCATGGGAGCGTTCCAAACTTAGTTATGGAAAATCATGGAAAAGTCATGGAATTTTACATTTTACACCGCGGGAACCCTGTTTTTTTATTTGATATTATGTTCATTTTGTGTCCAGGAGACGCGCTGTTGAGGCCTCAGCTGCTCAATATGCTGCCCTACACCCTGGACAGACTGACCATCTCCCTCCAGCCGTCCCTGGAGAAGTTCGAGAGCCAGCTGCTGCAGCTGATCAATGCTGACTGCCGCAACACGGTAAGGCCAGGCTCCCATAACTGACTGACAACCTCGATAGCCCACAGAGATGAAACCCATGGCACAAAGGCAGAGCCCACTGTGAGAGGTTTGCCTCGCAGTGAGAGGAATGACCTCCTGGCCATAGCCACGCCCAGGCTTTTGCAAATGCACGCCTGATCCATATTTCTCACACAGGGCCAAGCAGTGTGAGCATTTCTCATGCTTGTGTACCTAAAAATGGCCAGAAATATTGAGGTATACCTATACATGAAGTACCAAATGTGTCTAATTTTTGACTGCGACCAGCAGCTCTATAGCTCACCCTGTTGGTCGGTCGGTCAGTCCACAAAAATTTCCCCACCCTTTGACAGCCACAATTTTCGCCTGAGGAGGCTGAAATTTGGCATGGAGGTCAAGTGTGTGTGTGTGTGTGTGTGTGTGAGAGAGAGAGAGAGAGAGAGAGAGAGAGAGAGAGAGAAGATGTGTATTTGTGTTTATGCCAACTGGCTAAAAGAGGGTGTGGCAACTAGTGGCAGCTGCCTATAACAAAAAGGCACATCTTACTATAATTCAGGAATCTCTGTCTGTATGTATGCATGTATGTGTCCTGTCCTTCGATTATCTCGAAAGCTGTTCATCCAATCAACTTCACGCTTAATGGGTGTATTTCTGAGGCCCAGACGCATTGCAGTGTCGAGTGTGAAGATGTTTGGATCAGCGGTTCCATAAAAAAACTGCGAAAACCCAGTCAAGCCAGCCACCGATTGTGGCTGTTACGGTACTGGTGCTTGGGGCCGCATTTCAGCACTCCTTCCTTTCTGCACTACTACTGTAACAGTGCAAGTAGATGGGCATCAACGCCGGGGTTTTGCAAATGACGCCTCACTTGACCGCAGCTCCACAAAGCTAAGCAATGGGCCCGTTCCGAACAGGCATGTTTTGAACAGGCAGTGCACTAGTAACCTCTAAACAGATTCACATGGCCAAACTTTGTAGAAACACACACACACACACACACACACACACACACACACAGATAGACAGACATTCATACACAGACACTTTCATTGGTGACAGTTTGCCCCTCCCCTACACTTCAGCCACGCCCCTTTCAGAACTCATGAACCGTTTGACATAGACTCTTGTGGGAGGTGTCATTGAACTCAGAAGAGAGCTCCCTTTTTATTGGTGTGGGTTAGCCCAGCTCCTTATACTTTAACCATGCCCCCTTTTATAACTTATTAACTGTTTATCGTAGACTCTTGTAGGAGTCATCACGGGACTCAGCAGAGGTTCCTTTTTCAATGGTATGGGTTAGCCCCGACATTTCGGTAAGATGGTCAGTCAGTTCATTGGTCAACACAGCTGTGCCCACCCTATAGCAACCGCAACTTTCTACTTATGAGGCTGAAATTTGCCATGGAGGTAAAGTGCGTGTGAGGTTGTGTGTGTGTATGAATGCATGCATGCGTGGATGCATGTGCATACTTGGTCGCAGCTATTGGGAATTCGCACTTGTTTATTCATAAAACTTGCTGTTTTTAATTTTCTTTTCTGGTGTCCTCTTTAAGTTATTGGAGTGCTCCCAAAGAAAAAAAAATCACTATACACTTTTGTGATCAGTGTATACGGTAAACATTAGGCAATGATGACAGAGTAGTATTCGGGGGGTCATTTTACACTTAAGATAACTGAAAGCTTTTCATCCTTTTTGAAGCAGTTGTTTGCTTTACTCTTCAAAATGGCCCGGCAGCAGGCCAGCCTTGGCAATGATGGCTTTGACACACCTCTGCCAAGATTATTTCCCCCAGCCTGATATTTTCCTTTATCTCACTTTCACTTACTTCGGGTCCAGTCTGCAAGCACAAGCTTTTTTACAGCTGCCACTGCAACTTAAGGCACACTACCTCCCAAATTAAATGGAGCTTATCTATTCTTTTCTCCTTTTTCTTGTCTATGGAGACCCACACGGTTAACCATATTTGACAGGTGCGGCTGTGTGCTGGCAATTATTTGTACAGTAGTATTGCATGGGCCCTATCTACTCTCCTCAGCCTAAGTGAGATGTGTCTACCTATGACATCTCTGTTACTCCTTATCTTTGTCCTTTGATACTGTTGGCTTGGTTGTCTAACTTAAACTCAGGGGGTCGATAGGGTTTATTAAAGCTACTGCAAGTAGAACTTGAAACTTTGACTTTGGCAAGTCCCCTGAGTCCGGTCGTGGCAGAGAGAAGACAAAAATGTGTACAGAAGAGGTGAGTTGAGAATGTGATACAGCAACATGAATAATGGATTTGGAATAAACTTGTGTAACGAGGTGATTTATTTTTCTTACTGCACAAGACGTGTTCATTAGGAGCCAATTTCAGGTCAGTCAGTCAATCAGTCAGTCACACCGTGGTCTCTCTCCTCATATTAAGTGACGCTTGCAGCATGAGTGTTACTGTACTGAAATCACTGTTTGGGTTCAAGCTTATGGAGTTTGTTTTGGCTCTTGATTGAGTACTGGAGAGCAGCACAACCATCAAACTGGAGGAACATAAAGCTCTGCTGATTGAAAATGCTGAATGTTTGAACGCAGTCAGTTATCATGATGGCACTAGCTAGAAAAATAAAACCCAGGTTGAAAACAGCCTTATTATACCTACTATATACCCCAAAGTTATGGGCAAAATACCCCTTTTCAGACTTATCCAGACTGAGACAAAATGTTCAATACCATTTTAACCTCTGTACGTCCACTGGTTCAATTCCTATGGGTAGCATTTTGTGTTAGCTTAGCATAAAGACTTGAAGTCTACAGGAGTCATTAGCCTAGCTCTCTTAAAGTGAAAAAATAAACCTTACAGCAACTCCGAAGCTGTCTTATTTGCACAATGTATCATGTGTAATACGGCAATGAAATACATGTCTTTGAATTTGTTTAAATGAGAGTTGTTTTAGGAGAAGTTACATGGTAGGAACTATAACCTCTGAACACATATGTTCAGCAGTTATAGTTCCTACCATCTAACTTCTCTTAAAACAACTCTCATCAAAAAAAAAGAAAAAAATAAGGTTTATTTTTTCAGACAGAGTTATTAGCATAACTCTGTCAAAGTGGAAAAAATTAACCTTACAGCAACTCTGAAGCTTTTTTACACAATGTATCGTGTATTTGAAATACATGTCAAATACATGTTCCGCGGTTATAGTCCCTACTGTATAACTTCTCCTAAAACAGCTCTAGTTTAAACAAATTCAAAGACATGTATTTGAAATACACATGATACATGCTGAACACATGTGGCTACGGATTTGTTTTAAGGTTTATTTTTCACTTTGACTGAGCTTTTGGTTGAGATTCTGTCTTTGTGACCTATGTCAGCCCTACATATTTTGTGCCAAATCATACTAAGGGACAAAAATAAAATAAACACATAGAATAAACCAGTTTTTATTAGGATGGTCTCATTTTCTACAGCCTCTCTATCAAAATAGATAGGACAATCATAGGACAATGATATATTGAGGTAAAAATTCTACAGGTAGGTGCTTTAAGCAGGGCAAGCGCAGGCCCTAAAGTCTCTCTACTTTTTCAGTTTCAGTAAGCTCACATAAGATGAAGTTAAAGCTTAAACATGTTCTTTACTGCACTGCAGGTGGCTTTCCCCTGGCTTTTGGATGGGCTTAGGTTGTAACTTTTCCAGGCTTGTGATTGGGATGGAAGAGTGAAGAATCTCTAATGGCACACATAAAAGTTTGGGAGCCGATTATTACAACACAGTGGGAACATTATTTTATTTTATTTTATTTTATTTTATTTTTTAGTAGTTTGTCGCATTTGTTGCATTTCTGCTTTATTGGATAGTACATTTGAGATAAACAGGAAAAGGAGGAAGAGAGAGGAGAATGACGCAACACAAATGTCCCAGGTTGGATCCAAACCTAGGATGCCCCAATTGATTGGGGCATGTAACAAAGCTTTAAGAGCCAACAAGTTGCCCAGAACATTGATGTTTTGCACAAGGACAAGATACAACTCCAGTAGGTGGTTAGCAAAAATGGCTATAATGAGCGGCTTATGAGTTTGATACGCAGATAACGTGTATGATCTGAGAAAAATGTGTCTATTGTCTTGGCTTTGATACTTTAGTCAAAGGAGTCAGGTTTGTGTTATAATACACTGTATTGGTAGTAGATGATATTGACATAAAAAGTCTGACAATTAGAACTTTCTCATTTTACATATGTTTTCATGAATGCCCAAACCAAAGAACGGTTTCCAGCAAGTTCTTTGTTGTGGCTACTTACTGACCTCAAAAGCTTTGGGTATAAATTTCCAGTCATCCTGCAGCGTGACCTTACAGTTTATTCATCTCCACAATTAGACAACAAAGTACCATTTGAGCTCAGGTTGTGTCACTCAATAAACAGCGCGTGGGTGTTATGTGTGCGCTGCATCACTTTGAGCCCGTCAAAAGACTTCAACCAGGGATGTCTGAGAAGAATCAAAGTATTGCTGTGTTTGGTGTATAGTGTAATTCATGGGAACTGAACCACATGAATACACTCCACAATAGCTGCTAATGTGTCATTCCATTCTCCTATTGTAGTCCAGGTGCCATACCGTGGCGGTCAACATGAATCAAAAGACATGGGTAGATTTTTCATTGATGTCCCTTGAGGGCCAGGGGCTTGCTAACTATTGTTGTTGTTCAAATGACACGCATAGGAATGCCTTTGGAAAGGTTAGCATACATAATATCAAGATTGATTGGGCATTCACTTGGGAGTGTAGTGGCTGTGGGTGGCAGTATTAATTATATTACCCGTTGTGTTGACCTGCTGGTTTCATTATACATGTGCCCAAGTCTAATGATGCGCAAACAGTGGTTTGTTTTTGGAAGGCAGTAATGGATTTGGACATGCTTTGGGTGGAATTAATAAACTTTGGAAAGTAGGCCACTACTTTTGTGCCACTTCCTTTTCTGCTGTGAGGTAGGTGACATGTTAGCATGAATCACTTTTCTCATTTTGGAGTTCTCACTTTTTTTTTTCTTTTTTTTTTTTTGGTGAAATGTGCTTTGAAGGTCTTCACAACCAGCCTAAGATGTGTGGATTAGTTCAGTCTTCCAGATTGACTGAACATCTCCCATGTAACTTCAGTGGTATGACAACATTCTCGCATCTGTCAGAGGTGTTAATGCATGCAGAAGCTTGATTGCAGCTTTTAATTAAAGTGCGTATGCTTGAGAAAGAGAGAAAGACAAACAGAGAGAGAGAGAGAGAGCGAGAGCGTGTGATCCGTGTTTGACCTTTAAAAGTGTGACTCCAGCTGGATTGTCATCAAGCTTTCTCTGAAGTGATGCTGACACCTCATCTGACACCTCAGCCACACTGTTGTGCATTTGTGTGTGTTTGTGCACGTGCTCGCAAGTGCTCATCAATGTGTCTCGTGGCTGCATACTAGTGAGCCTGTGCTGAAATAGGTTTAGAGGCAGATGTGGGGTGATAAAAAGTAAGAGGGGCAAAGCAGCAGAGGAATGTACAGTGCAGCATGGGAAGAATCTTTTCTTCTGGAGTCTGACATATGTCTTCACATAATCTCCCCATGAGTATGTCTATTTATAGCCCCACAAACTATCACAGAATGTGGGCTTCTTTTGACAGTCCTATTTTCCATATATTATACAGGCAGTGCCCTAGTTGATGCACTTTTCATGTGAACCACTGTACCTACTTTACATATCTTTATAGTGTGCTTTAATGAGCACTAGGCCAATTTGGAGAGTGGTCTTGGAGCACTTGAATCCGGCCCTGACCAGTGTTAATTTTGACAGCTATTTTAGATTTCGTATTAGTCTTAGTCTTTAGACGAAAATGCATATTAGTTTTAGTGAAGAAAACTATGAAGGATAAAAATTACTAAAATGTACATTTTAGTAATTTTTATCCTTCATAGTTTTAGTCTAGTTTTTGTCCACGAAAAGTCGAAACGTTTTAGCCCAGTTTAGTCGATGAAATTACATTTTAGTCATCGTTTTAGTTAACTTTCAGTCACATTCGATAGTCCATTTTAATTAACAACCTTGTACTACCGGACATTAATTTTAATTTGTAGTATTTAGATGATACAGCAGCTGTTTTGTTGAAGCGTGTTTTGTTTAGTAGTGGTGTTTGATTGCATGACGGGAGAATTAAACCTGACAAACCCAAGTAACGTTATCCAGATGCTAATGGTTGTCCCCGGTTTAATTTCCTGCAGCTATTAACTTGTCAAAGCTTCCCTGACACTGCACATTCTGCAGATAGGCTAGAACCACAAACTACAAACATAAGAGCTACACGTCCAAAATTCAGATCAATCGCGCAAAGTGCAACATGCAAAATCCAGTTTAAAAAGCACTAAAATCACTCCGAGCCCCGACAAGTAGGCTAAGCCTCATAAGTCAGTAATGCAGACAGAGGAAGTTTTCAAATCTTACCTTGCTGTTTAACCACAGTTTCGAACTGCTGCTCAGAGACAAAGTTATCCATGTAATCCAGCAGGAGTTTTGCCAAAATAAAATGTGTTCCTTGTTTCCAATAAAAACACTTTATTTCTTTTTTTTTCTTTTTTTTTTACTTTCAGTTTCTGCAAGCGATGCCCCAGTGTGAGGAAGACAAGTGGGTTTGTTTATAAACACTTTGCTTAAAGTTGCTTATAGGGTCGTTGACGAACATTTTTCGTCATAATTTTCATTAACGAAATTAACACTGGCCCTGACCTCAAGTATAAAAACTTAAAACCATTTAACCTCAGGGCTTTCTACAGCTGCTCAAACATGCCAGTCTTCCCCCCAGAATGAAATCTATGACTGTTGATGAAAGGGCCCCCGAAATGTTGTGTCTGAAAGAAAGTTACATCTTGGCTCGCGATCAAAAGACAAGGGAGAAAGGAAGAGGAGGAGCGGATCAGGCGAGGACCAACGCCACGCTGCAGGCAGAACAACACGCCTTAGGCTGATTTAATGAATGGAGAAAGACTCCAGCAACAGAGCTCGCAGAAGTTTTCATTTGTCCTAAAAGAAGAAAGCTCACTCAAAGTAGGACTGCCCCAATGGACATGGTAGAATATAACAGACAAAGGAGGTTGGACATATTTGGAATCAGCACATCTCTAAGGACACTGAGTTTGGCTGTACCTCCACATGTGCCAGCTGAGTGTCTCCTCATCATAATTAGGACTGCCACTACTCCAGCCGATGCAGTGCGAAGGAGTGGGATTTGATGCACTTGGCTCACATCACATATTCATGAATTGCAGGTCTTCCCGCTGATTGACGATCGAATGATTAGACGAAGCTCTGCGTGCAAGTGTAGTTATAGAGCCTATAAGTCACACTTGGCAGAGAGAATGCGCAGCGGCTGAATGAGAAAAGATAGATCCATAAACTTGAGAAGCTTACAAGTTTTTTTTTCCTCTGATGTTCTTCCCCTGAGGTAATAGTGTATAAGGAGTCTTAACAAACTGAATAAATGACCTTCAGAGAAACTTGAAAACCTTCATTGCAAGCTTTAATTGCATTCAAAGGCCTGGCAATGTCCAGGACATTTTCAGTAGCTCAAATATTAAAACATCCTATTCATCATCACAACATCAACATCATATACTGTATATTGTGTATTTTGTTAAAGCGGATTACCGCTGGATTGCAGCTCTTTAGGCTGGAAATTGAAGAAATGTTTATTTGTGACCTAATGTAAATGGCAGAATGTTGAACACCAAATACTCTTTTTCAGTTTCCCTTGTCAGACTATTTACATCACAGGAAAAGAGTTTATCACACAGGTTAAAAGCGTGATAATAAATGTGAATATTTCAATATGGGAATGTAGTTTTTACCTTCTGTATTTTTATGACCCCAAGAAGAATCATCTTTTGTATCTCCAGGTTAAGAACCTGACCTTTAGGACTGACCTTCAGAAAGGTCAGCCCATATTAGTGAACATTTAGCACTATGGCTGTTTTCCAGAAAAAAGTAGTGATTTCTTCTGCCTTGTAATCTGAAATGTCAATCTGGTCTGAAGCTCTTTGCAGAACAAATTGGAAACAATGGAGAAAGTGACTGTGATAGTACCTATGGATGTTTGTTTTTTTTTTTTCATTTATTTATTTATTATTATTATCATTATCCTTCTTCTTCTTCTTCTTCTTCTTCTTCTTCTTCTTCTTGTTATTATTTTTATTAATTCATATTCACAAATACTGATTTGGACTGTCCTACCTCAGGTATATGAAGGACATACAGTGAAGTTGACACAGAGACTATAGACTGTGTAGACTGCCACCTTTAGATATTTGCTATACCTTCTTGAATTATTATCATTATTACTATTACACTTTTTTGTTTAGGATCTTGCAATTTTAGGGTGCTCAAAAGATAATATTCATAGTCAGAGATGGCCAGTTTAATTAATGCAGTGCATTTCCTCAGGTGAGTCAGCAGATATGCAGAGAAAGATATTGTTAGTTATTCAGACTTGGGCTTTTATAGCTGGTTACCTTTGTTTTTGGCAGTCCTTCTAAGAAATTTAAATTAGCCTTTTGCAGCGTCTGTCACCTGTTTTGCCAAGGTTTTGTCAGTGGATTTTTTTTTTTTTTTTTGGCCAATAGGCTTTTGATTATCTTCTGTGTGTCCTTAATTCTAAGGGAGTGGATGGCTGTGTGCCATTGGCGTTGCCCAGATGACACAATATGTAGATTCGATTGAAGAAGATAAGCCACACCCGAGTTTTTGATCAGTGTTGTGTATGCAGTGTGTGGTATGGCTGCCCTAATGTTCATGTGTAATTATAAACCCTGAAACAACGGTGTCAGGAACATTATGGATTTGCCCCAACCACTGCGCAGATCCTGGCGGGGATAACTTAGGGCCCTATGATTTCCACGATCACGGAATTGCGGACGGAATCGCGGAATCGGGCAATAAAAACGGAATTTATTTTTAATGCGGAATATCGCGGAAATGATGTTTTCATGAGACAGATAAACATAAACCTGTGGAATCATTCCCAGGGGTCGTCAATCGTCAGTGTGGCACAACACCTGCCCCCCGCCCCTTTCCACACAAAATGTAAACATGGCGCTCCCCCCGTCTGCGAAAAAGCTGCGTAATTCGACGCTAACGCCTACATACAGAGTTGAGCAGCACCCCGGTGACTTCTATGTGTCTGGTGACGTGTTATTTTGTACATTTTGCCAACATTCTTTGTTTAACATTGTTTAAAGTCAAGTATATTTTCATTGAAGAAAAAAAGCTAATTGAGAACTTTATTTTTTAAAATATATATTCCGTTACAAACTCTGAAATTGACTGTTTTGTTTACAGTCATATTTTTTCATATCATTTATTTGAAGTACTTAGTGCAATGTTGTGTTGCATGATGCAGCAATACAGTACTGAGGAAAAGTGCAAGATTGTGTCGCCTCAATCAATGTAAGGTCATTTGTAATTTATTTAGTGTGCATTTTATTCATAAACATTAAAAGGCACTATTTTGTGGTAAAATATGAGTAAAAGGTTAAAAAAATGGAATTCCAAAAAATTAAATGTAAAAGTATAAATGTGTCG
>OMKZ01037486.1:6069-16878 GCA_900302535.1 Neoniphon sammara | reverse complement strand
GACACACCTCCTCTTTCCTCTCCACACGCACACACAAGCACACACACTCACGCAGAGCCATAAGCTACGCAAGCATCGCAGGGTGATCTGGACAACATGTAAGGCAGGATGATGAGTGAGACGGCTCCGGTAGGCTCACAGCAGGTGCCGGTAGGCTGTGGCTGCACCTCGCAGAGAGCAGGCTGCATCGGTGGACCATGTTCAGTGCAACCGATCAAGTCGCAGCTGAGACGGTAAGCCCCGCTTCTCTTTGCAAACGAGAAATCGAATGATTTTTTAGAAAGTTTTTTTTCTCCATCTAACTAATCCTCCCTTTCTGCTTCACGGCGAGCCCTGTCCGGATTTGAACCCGCTGCTGCTTGCTTGCTTTCTTTTCCAAATGATGTCATCCCGGGCTCAAAGGCATTAGGTCAGCCACAAAGGATGCAGGGCCGTCCGTGCCGCAGCACCAAAATAAAAGAGGTGCTCAAGTGCGTTAACAAGTATTTGGTAACGTTTCAAGGCTGAGCTGGCCTTGATTTGCCTCACAGCGAGCTTTCAGGCGAATCGGCAGCATTACTAGATATTTTCATCTCTAGTTTGGCGTCTTGAATAGGCTTTATTTCCCTCGCTGTAAATGTTTATTTTTCATTCCAAGAAAATACCGTAGGCTATTTAGAAAGATTACTTACGTTTAGACTATTGACTATAGCAGGTGTTGGGCTATAGAAAGGCCTAGACGTAGGCTATAGAACCAAACCCTCTAATTATGGAAACACACAATAATGTGACAGCAAAACTGTAAGTCCTTACAGGATATCGTGATTCTATAGGAGGTGCAAATAGGTTACCATAAAGCACGATAAGGTCTCAGTATTGAGTATCACAGATGCACTACAAGTCCCTATAGGATCACTAGGCAGCAGGAGTATTGTAGTGACTGGAGACTATTTTGAGAGATTTTGTCCTCGGTCTGCTACTCCGAGTGTTTCATGGTTTCACTGCTGTGTGCTGTAGCCATGGAGACAGAGGTATGTGGCATGTGGGCTTTTACTTGGGCTGGAGAGTATAGTCCCCAACTGAAGAGCAGCCTTATAAGAAGATGAGGAGGATATCAAAAAGCATATTCTGCCCGTTTATCCCAGATAATCTCAGCGATTTTTTCCTCAGTCACAGATTAGTAGGCCTTAGATCAATGAAACAACCCCTTAGAGAAAAATCAGTATAGCATCCCTACAGCGACTTGCAGTCTACAGGCTAGCAAATGCTCAGTTGTAGTTCATTGTGGTTGTATTGTAGACTACTTAATGTATTTATCACCCGTGGTAATATTCCTAGAGGGACTTGCTGTGGTAGCCTATTTGTATGATATCGTCCTACAATTATTTATAGCATAAAATCTCTTTTCACAAGGGTTCCCTTGGATTAAACCAGCATTTAAGATTGTCTTATGTGATAGGCTTACAACTTTATTGGGAGGTGATAGCTGTTATTGATTTCCATAGTTGTATTGACTCTGGGCAGCTATTTAAGACTGACAGGCTCTGGAATTACTCACCAACACTCTTCTTACTTTAAACCCTATTACTCTTTATAGGAAAAAAATACAGGCTTGCTGACATCCATTTTCCATTAATTTAAAACAAGTATATAAAGATAGACATGAAATTGGATTTTAGCAGTTCTTTTTCTCAGTGGCACATAGTTTAGACTTCACTCCCCATCCCATCATTTACCTATTTTGGACTATTAAAGGATATTAATAATGAAATTCTCCCTGCTATTTTGGGACAGCTGACACAGACTTAGTCCCAAATCATTTTCCTGCTATAGTGACATTCAGCCATCAATTAGACATAGTGACCCTAGCCTCTAAAAATGCAGAGTCCCTGCACTAATGGAAAAGATGAAGAAAAGTAACTAAACTGTATTTTTTTTAAGTCCAGACAATGTTTGGAGAGCTTTCATATTCTATCATGAAGAAAATTGTATTTATCATACTTAATGAGAAATTTGTCATGAGATGTGTTCGTAAAAATTCGCTGATTATGATGAGTAGAAAATTATAACTTAGACTGATGTAATCCATCTTGCCTAAGATGGTATGATCTGTTATTTATTTGCAAAGAAAATGTCATCTATTAATACCCACTGATGAGAATCTCTAGCAGCAATCCATTAAAACAAGAGCATTAATCCTTGTATATCTAGTAACATCATAAATCATCAGCAGCAAAATGTATACAGCACACACACAGCCTTTGAAACAAAAAAATCCAAATGAACCACATAAACCAGTGAAAAGCATGGTAGGTTATGTTTGGCGTCTGTCAAGGTTATGGTTGTGTGTGTGAACAGACGCGATATTTAGGCGTGTTGTGGAGACATGACAGGGAGATGGTTGGTCAGTCCTGTCTCATCAGGATGAACAGATGGTAACTCAGGGTTAGCTCATGGGTGAGTGCCAACAAGAAAGCCTGTGAGTGTGTGTTTGTCTCCGTGTCTGTCAAAGACACATACAAATCCAGCAGACCGGTGTCAAAACTGCTCTTTTTTTGCAAAATAATCTATGAAAGCCACTATAAATATAGTGCTGACATCGTTTAAGCAATGGCTGGCAGCGGATGACTATCTCTTTTTATGATTTCTTGACGTGAATAGTCCAAACAATAGACCACAGTCATGTTTTGTTTGGTTTGCAATGGCTTATGTTTCTATACATTTTTTATAATGCCTAATTGACTTTTTTTTCAGTCTGTTAGTAATTTTAGGAACAAGGATTCAGTAATTTCCTGAAAAAAAAAATTATATTTGTTTGTTTACATTGTTATATCTCACACCTTTCAGAAAAGCATGCACAGGCTTACAGAGATGTTATGATTACTTTTAATATACAGTCCCACACAATATGTAACTAATTACTGAGTAATCAAATGATGAATAGCAACATGCTGTTTTAATGCAATACAATAGTCTACAACTATGTTTACATATTATTTTTGTAAAATTATTTTTGTGCTCATAATCTCTTAAAAATAATTTACCATTTCTCCTTCAAACATGTTTCTGAGTAATATGACAGGACATTTTTTATATCAGCAATAATTTTGTTGAAATCGCATAATTTCAAAATTATCTATAACCTAAATATTTTTTATTATTAATATTTTTTAGGCATAAAAAGACTAATACATTTTTAACTGCTATATTAATTCAGACCAAAAATATCAACTGTATAATTCAAGGCCACATCTTGTTAGTGTTTGTATTTAGATTACATACAACTCATTTCCACAAAAAATACAAAGTGAAGTCATGATTTTAAAATCATTACTGGCTCTCAAGTTACCCTCATAAGGAAACTACTATGTGTTGTGGCTGTTGCCATGAAATCTTCTGTTAAATGGGTTACTAAATCAGTAATTAAATTTGTTAAATTCACACCCAGTTAGCTTTATAGGCATCAGACCAAAAAATCCCATGCTGGTCAGGCACAAGTATCACTGACTGTTAAGGTAAAAAATTAAAGGTAACATTACTTCAAAACATGAAGGGGGGTCCTGGTGACTCAGTGTTCTAAGGCACAAACCATGTAACCACCACGTCCTGGGTTCTTATTTGGCCCAAGACCTTTGTTGCATGTCATCCTCATTTTCATTTCTTTTCCAATCTTTTTTGTCTCTCTACTGGCAAATGTCCCCGCCCCCAGAGAAAATAACAACAACAACAACAACAACTACAACAACAAAAACATATATAGAAATGCATGGTTCACACATTAAGGAAATGTTAACTAATGCTAGTATTGCTCTAAAGAGGTTACTGCCTGTACTTTTTTCAGAATCCAAAGTTATACATTTGATGTGTGTATTTCTATTCATCTACTTCTTTGTTTTCACAGGTTGTGTTGATCTTGAATCACACTGAATGGGGACTGTTCGAGTTCCTTTAAGATGACACGAACACATCCCCCTGATATATTGGTATCCACTCTATATCAGGACAGTACTTTAAATCCCATCACTGGGCATTCCGTTTCTCTTCACTCATCCCAGCAATGTGACTTGCAAATGATTGACAAACCAGAAATCATCAACAAAAGGCACTGCCGTAGCTTTGACTTCATTGAGTCACTGGACGACCCACAGTCCTTCTCATCCTCAATGGAGTGCCCTTACAAGAGGACTGAGTATCAGACATTAAACAAAGATGCGATGTGGAATGAGCTGGATCAACCAGGGCATCTTCGTTTCTCATCCCCTGATCTTTTTAACACTCGACAATTCCAGCAGCACACCAGCCAAGACAAAACCAGCCATCTGACATGGTCTGATTCTAAAAAGAGAACAAGATCTAAGAGCACTCCCAGAGTCAAGTCCTCCCTCACTCCCGTGCCCATCTCAGTCTCCCCTCCAGGAGCCAAGAAGGGGAGGGATGCACCTCAGGCTGCGTCTGACACTCTGAGGACTTCTGAAACACATCGAGAGTCCTATTCCTCCAACAGGGCTTTTTTGAACGAGGTTCATCCTATCAAACTGCAGCCTCACTCTCCGCTCTATGTCTCAGACTGTTTTGAGGAGGACAAACAAGATAAGCCAGCCACAACTCCTCATGTCAGATGCCGTGTGGATATTAAACCAGATGCTGCTGTACTACAGCATACATCCAGGCCGGTCCCCAGTGTACGGACTGAGCACCCTTGGCAGAGATACTCACAGTCCAGTAGCAGTAGAGGATTGTATGTACCACGGCAGATTGTCTCCTCACCAACACCCACTCCAAGCGAATGCTACAGTGGAGATTTCAGACAAGGATACCATTACACCACCAGCATGTCTCCCATTTCCTATCAGCATCTAGACATGCACAGAATGCCGTCCCCAACAGTACCATATCTGACTAGAGAGCAAAGGGCATACTCAAACCCTAACATACCCACTAAGTTTTTCTATACTGAGGACCCTGTTAGATATCCAGTCCATCCCTACTCAAGAACATACTTTCAGGATGATCAGTCCAGTCTAACCAGCCATGGTAGCACTCTGACAAGCCAGTATGATCCAAGGACTCGCTGGGTGCACACCCTCCCTGTCAGGTCCTATTTCACAGACCATATATCCAACCGGGAGCCAATGCAGACTGCCTTTAGCAGACCTTACTCCACAAGCGAAGCAGGGTCTTACTTTTCTCAAACTCCAATGTCTAGACCCTACTATGGAGAGGACTACCGGGCCAATCCATATTACATGAATAGCTCCAGGGTGTTTTACTCCAAGCCATTCAACTCCCCTGCAGAGCAATACATTCCATCAAGGACATATCACACAGAGGGTCGTCAGCGCCCTCGAATGTCCCAGGCTTTCACAGACGATTGGTATCGCTCAAGTATATCTGGTTACTCTAACCAGTCATCTCTGCACACACCTCCAAGAGCAAGGCAAGACCCCACTATGCCCCCCTGGTTTGCCAACAGCTGTGTGGAGACAAGTAGACTAGGATCAGAGGCCAAAAACCATTCCAAGTCTTGGGACAATATTCTATATCCACGCCATGACAGAGAGCAATCAGTGCCTCGTGGACGCAGCTATGAGAACCTGTTTTACCAGGGGAGGCATGCAACAGCCTCTGATGCTGCAGCTCAACCTGTTATACTAAACCTCTCTAGTTCTCCAAGGCGTTATGCTGCCCTGTCCGTCTCTGAGAGCTCCTTAGAGAGGAGTCCCAGCAATCCTTGGAGGACCACTAAGAGTGGGCTCTGGTTTGTAACTCCTGAGATCACCATAACAGACAACGACATACACGCAAGTACCAACAAACGCCGTGACATGCACTCAGTCAGCTGGGATGCCATGGACAGTGACAAGACACCATCTCCCAGAGAAATGCACCAAAAGCAGCCATCCGACACAACAGAAATGACCAAAGACAAGAAACACAATAATTTCTCCCTGCAACAGAGCCTCGAACAACTGGATGAGCTATTGGCTGACCTGGTAGTTGATTACAAACCTCCAACAAGCAGGAAGTCAAGTGAGGGCCTTTTGGACCAACTAAAACAACTGATTAGTGAAGATGACGAAAAGGAAAGAGCATCCTCTGGACTGGAAAATTTAGGATGTCTAAACACACAGCTCCCATCTACCAAATCCAGCCCTGACACGGTTAAAGACCCTGATAGTGGCTGTGATGGTTTACAGAGGAGTGCTGAAGAATGCTCTCCTGATCACAGCACAGATGAAGATGACACTATGGTTTGTGCTAACAAGAAGTGCAACCGGATAGAGACTTTGTTCAATGCCTGCCTGTACTTCAAATCATGTCACAGCTGCTACACCTTTTACTGCTCTCGAAACTGTCGCAGGGATGACTGGGAAAACCACAAAGAGAACTGTCTGTATGGCCGTGTTAGCAGTGTGTGCAGACACACACTGAAGTTCTGCAGAGAGAATTCAGAGATCCATAAAGCCTTCTCTCGTATTGCTAAAGCTGGCTACCTCTCCAGAGGGAGGGGTGTTCTTTTTCTGGGTTTTGCTAATCCTGGGACAGCTGACAACTTCCTGCAGGTTGGGCTGGAGAGCCTCCTCATGTCTCCCACATACTTATCTCTCAGAGAGCTGGATGGCTTCAAGGATAACCTAGGTGACTACTGCAAGGAACTGCAGCAGGCAGGTAATGAATATGACCCCAATGAATGTTTCCTTCTGAATGTATCCATAGCTGTTGGTGAACTAGTGCCTAACAGACCCTCACCAAGAGTTCAAGCACCAACAGTCAGAAAATATGCAAAGGTGTCTTTGGCCTCTTCCAGTCCAGACAAAAAGGTATTCAGGAAGGATAATGAAATGGAAACTCTCATCCTTACTCCGCCTCCAGGCACACCAGACATTGATAAGGAGGGGGAGGAGGGCAGAAAAGCCAGAGAGGTGTGCTTTGTCAACATCCAGCGTGAGCTCAGGACCAGGGGAGTCTTCCTTCGTCATGAGTACCCCAAAATCTATAATCAGCTATGTGAGTTTGTGGAGAGCAACAAGAGGTTCACCCCTACTACTATTTACCCAATAGATAAGAGAACAGGGAAACAGTTTATGTGTATGATTATGGCTGCATCTGAGCCAAGAACACTGGACTGGGTGGGAACCCCTCACCTCTTGGATGATATTATATAGTCTAGCACTATATAGCAATGATGATGATGTCAACTACACTATGTGTACATACTGTAAATACAGTGATTTGGCAAATTGATCATTGAAATAGGAATATGAAAAGTTTAAAAGTTTGGATAAATTTGTTGATTTCAATCTCTCTCACCCTCTCTCTTTTGCTCTTTCTCTCTCTCTTGCTCTCTCTCTCTCTCTCTCTCTCTCTCTCTCACACACACACACACACACACACACACACACACACACACGCACACACAGACTTGAACGTTACCCTTTGTTGTTTTGGCTTGTTTTGATCCTGCTGCACTCAGAAGAGTTATTAGCCTGCATGTAGATTAGGCACAAACTCATTTATCCAGGTGTTTAAGATATGAAAATGTATGATCTGTGCAGTTTCTGCAGACAACATATGAAGCACACACTATTTATGAGGAACACATCCCATCGTCTCCACAAATAGGAGGCACAGCCACATCTTATATTGTAACAATTACCTTCTGTTGTTTTCTCCACCAAATATTATATCAAAAACTTATATTGTACCTTGTTACAGTTGTAATATTACTACTGTTTAGTAGTATTTTAGTATTATTTCTAAAGTATAGTTGTGTGGGTGATTATTTATCTTATTGGTATATTAGTTATTGTTTAGTAGACAAAAAGGAATACAATTGAGCCACCTTTTATTTTCCCCGTTGAGAGTTTCAGTTGCAACTTGTTTCATCATGTTATCAGATTTGATGTCATTCTCGTGTAACTTGCTTTGTTTGAAAGTGGCCTTCAGTCAAAAAAAAAATGCATTTGACACAAAGCAATGTATAAATTTAGCTATTTCTTAAGGCTTGACCACTCTTGACTTAGATTCTTTTACCTACCATTGTAAATGAGCAATTATTTTGCGTAAAGCATGTTATTTATATTCAGGTATTTTAATATTGATATTGCTTATAATGAAATTATGTTAATAGAATACAATTTGATGCTTGGAAATGTAAGATGTATATTATATATATTGAATATTAGATAATTTGAACGACATGACCTTGAGACCTTATTGTAACTAATAAACTATGTTCTAAAATGATATGCAATAAAAATATAAAAAGAGCAACCTTATAACTTATATTGTAAACAACTATTTTATTAATGATATTAAATAATTCCTTGGAGCCATGAGCTGCAAAAACTTTGTTTGCACTAAAATGTGAATCATAGAATACGAATGTCCCTAATATAACTGCAGTACAGCACTTAAGATTAAAATCATGCTTATTTCCATCATCATTGTTGACTAATCTAAGGTTGCTCTTTTACTTCATTATATATCTTTGTGCAAGACCTTCCTCAACTTTCTATTTTGTGATGTTTATAACCCAAATATAATAAATGGAACTTAAAGAGTGACCTATCTGACTGCATTTCTCTTTCAGAGTAATCCTTTAAAGGCAGTAGTGTGAAACAGTACTGATCAATACAACTGATTTACACATCCATTGCCTTTGGAGAGAACTGAAGATATCAGCCACTTGTTCCTTTCTCAGGGTGTTAACCTAAACATTGTAAGGGACTACCACCTGCAGCATGAGAAATTAACCAGCTTTCATGTATAGGCTATGCACACAGCAAAAATGTCCATACTAACAAGATATTTCATCTTGTAATAAGAACTAAAATCCTATTTATTTTAAAATAAGTTAAAAAGCTGCAATCATTCCACTTGTTACCAACAATTTAACAGTCTACATACAGCAAGTCAACCCAAACTGAAGTTTCATTCAAAGCTGCCAAGACCCTATGAATATTAAGTATTTTTCCTTGTTTCTTGTGATACTATGAATTAACACTGAGCATCATACGGCATTTCAATTTTGAGACCAATCTAACAATACTGCAATACATTTTTCAGGCTAACACGTTGCTCGCTATGAATTCTAATTCTGTTTCTTCTAGGGGTGTAATTATACCACCACCTAGTGGAACAAGGTAGACATTACTTCCAATGATTGCAAGCACTGAAACCACCAGTACCACAAAAATAAAAGAATTGTTAAAATGCCTGCAAAATCATAGTTTTTTTTTTAAATGTACAGTGTGCTTCTTTTTTTAAAATCCCAGAAACACTGTTTAGAACCCCATTCTATGTTAACTGTAAATACATCGACACTAGATTATTCATGATTGGCTGACTCATTACTTTCAGAAATATTAAATGTGTTCAATACCACAATATTTCCATTCCTCTGATGCACATTTTGCTATTGCTATTCATTATTGAAAAGCCCTCCCTTGAAAAAATCAAAATGAAAAAGATGCTGTCTATTTGTCTTGCCTGAGTTATTGTACTATGATGTATTATTACAGTACTGTGTCAGGGGAGCTACGTAAGATGAATGTCCTACTTCTTGTTTTTGAGGAACAGAGTTTCCTGATTTTTGTAACCTACTTAGCACAGTGACTATGAATGTCAGCAGCACATCATTAGCTATGAAGTACACCTGAATTAAGTTGTGACCTACAACAAAAACTACTGTGTTTGGATGGATTTAAATTTACACAATTTAAATTCAAAAAGATTTGTTCTGTAATCTGCACTGGGTGTTTCCTATCACTTTGTATGGTTGTGCCTGTTATTTTCAACATGGGCCTTATTTTTGTAGTTTTTGCCATCATGGTGATTGTGTCCCAAATTTCATCTTTCATCTTTCATCTGCACTTTTGCTGCAGAGCTTTATATACTCTCAGGCTGCAAGGTGCACTGCTGTCCAGTATGCACAAACATGGCCAAAAGGTCATCTCCAACAGCTGATTCCAAAAAGCAATTAAAACATGTCCTTTTAACACAATAGCGCTCATACTATAGTTACTTTTATCTTTAAATAGCTATAAATGAACAGTTGCCATGACTTTTCAGTTATGACAGTTCATTTGATACTTGATAGCATTGTTCATACACGTCCTTGTTGACTTTGTTTGATGCTGGTCTTCTGCCACATTCAGGTCACATTGGAAGAAGTGGAAGAACAGGATTTTGTTGCTTCGCTTTGAAACCATTAGTCACATTTTATTTGTTGGGAACACCCACATCCAAAATCATTTGTATGTATAAATTTTAAATCAACCATGAAAGAACTAGAGCAGGTACTTTTCGCTTTTTGTGAGTGTGGTTGATTGTATTAGTGTGAATATAAATAAATATAGCAGCAAATCCACCAACACTGGTGGATTTAGTGCTATATTTACTGCTTGCGTTGGCATACTTCCACAATTTGTGATGCCAGGTGGGAGATATCACAGCCTACCAAATATTCCCACATATCCTGGTTGAAATTACCAGTAGGAGGTTTATGTGAACAGTTTTTCACAGTCTGTCTGTCTTTATAGATCATCTGATAAATGCAGCATCGGTGATCTACTTCATAAGCTCTTGCTAATTAAAATACCACAATATAGTATGTTTTCAGCAATGGATAAATGGACATTGAATGTAGTAGGGTCCCATGTAATGTGAGTGTTATTGTGTTGAAAGGACATCTTTTAATCACTTTTTTGATTCAACTGTTGGAGATTAACCACTGGCCTTGTGAGTGTGAATGTGTGTATGCGTGTGTGTGTGTGTGTGTGTGTGTGTGTGTGTGTGTGTGTGTGTGTGTGTGTGTGTGTGTTCATA
>OMKZ01037470.1:1214-20636 GCA_900302535.1 Neoniphon sammara | reverse complement strand
ACTATAGTATATTGTATATTTCTTAGAATTTGAAGTCGTAATACTGAATTTAGAGTCTGTTGGGGGTTTAAGAGGATGGGAAACACACCTGTGTGATCAGACTTTAAATATCTAATTGTTAAATGGGTCTAGATTAATTTTTACCATATTTGCCAGTGCCTCCACATGGTATCTCAGTGGGTATCAAACATTGCTCAAGTCAAGAGTTTTTTTTATAACAGTTGGTCTCATATCTGTAGCCCCTCAATGACAAGCCTTCCAATATGCACTGAGGTCAAGGTTCAGACGTCAATATTTCAAAGCAGGAGCCATTTACAAATTTCAGACTGATATTATAATACTCTGCAGGTCAAGACCTTTCCAACAATGTATTTGGTTTAGTCCTACAACAAAGTTTTAATTTTCTCATTTCATGGACACAGCCTCCACCCAGTTTAGTTTCAGAGGGCCCTTTGGAGGCCCAATATATGAAATTAAAGTTGGAATATGTAGGGATGAATATGCATGGTATGAAATACTTTCTTCTCCACTCTTCTCTTTTAACTCTCTTCTATTCTACTTTGCACAACTCTTCTATTCTACTCTATTAGGTTAAACTGTACATTATTCAATTCTATCATATTATATTCCATTATATTTTATTCTATTCAATTCTCCTCTGCAATATTCAATTTTGGATCTATGTTATGTGACGCTATTCTGTTCTGCTCTGTTTAGTTCTTGTTCTATTCTATGCTATTCAATTTCTATTCTATGTGTATTCTACTCTATTCTTTTCAGTTATACTCTGCAGTATTGCTGTACTTTGACGTATTACTCTATTCTGTTCCATTCTATTCAACTTTTAATTTCTGTTCTACATTACACAACTCTATTCAGTTACATTCTGCGCCATTTTATTCTATTATCATTTCTCTGAAGCTATACCACTTCTGCTCTAACAAATTTTTTCTTTTCTGAGCTCTTGCATATCTGTGTATATTTTTGTGTATTATCTATCTATCTATATAGATAGATAGATAAAAACATTTATATTATATTATATTATTGTCTGTGTTTTTACATCAGAGCCACAGTGGATCATTTGTTTTTCCAGATGCAGACACACTGGCTCCAGTGAGCTGCAGTGACTTCTCTGTGCAGCGGACAACTGCAGCACAGCCGCAACCACTGCAATCATACCACAGCAACGTCTGCAGATGAGACGTCGCTGCCTCTTCCCCTCTTCATCCATCCATCCATCCTCCCTCCTTCTCTCTCTCTCTCTCTGTCTCTGTGTGAAGATGAAAGAGCCGAGCTGCTGGGTTAACAGTTAATGAGAGAGAGGAGGAGGCGAGGATGGATGGAGATGGCGGTAAATGAGTGTAGGTGGTGGATGGAGGGGGCGGTGGAGACAGAGAGAGAGAGAGAGAGCTTGCAGCGAGCTAATATGGAGAGAAATTGGACGAGGTTTGAGAGGGAGATGAAGATGATGAGGGAAGTGAGATAAAATAAGAGAAGGGATGATGGGGCGGAGAGAGAGAGAGAGAGAGAGAGACGGAGGAGGGATGTGGAAAATGAAAGTGAATTTATGGAAGAGAAGAAGAGCAAGAGTAGGAAAGGAAATATGGAAAAAACTGTGTGTGTGTGTGAGCGAGCTGCAGAGAACAGGCAGGGCCACGGCACGCTGTGCTGCGCGATCAGCAGTGCTATTTATAGATCTATGGAAACAGGCAAAAGAAGAGAGCAGCAGCACTGCAGACCAGGGCTACTGTTAGCCTTAATATAGTCTCATATTATACCCTGTTCAGCACAGAGGAGCATCTGTGTGTGTATGTGTGTACATGTGTGCGGTGTTATAATTGTCCCAATGTCCTCACAGAGAGAGACAGATGCAAAAATCCTTCAAAGGGAGGATATTTTGCTGCTCCTCACTTCATCAGGGGGTTGGATAAAAGGGTGAAAGCTGCAATATGCAGGATTTTTATGAACAAATCCACACGTCCTAACAGCCTAAATCATAACAGAATCATAACAGGGTCCCATCTCCATTAACTGAGATGCTATAAAATCACTGTTTGTCCAAATTAAATTCTGGTGTCAGATATGTTTAGTGGCAAAGTCAGTGTTCCTTTAACCCATGACCAACCTCCTCCCCTGGTTTTGTGATGTTACATGGATGTATTTAGAAACTAGGACCCTGCTTAGACCCGCCCCCTTTAAGCAATTATGTCGTCAAAGTACACGCCTTTATCGGTCAATCAGTATGGAAAGGTGATCAGTGCCGCCTTGACCCACAACCAATCTCCCCGCTGGGTACTGTGATGTTACATGGATGTATTTGGCAACTACAGCTCTGCTTGTGCAAAGCCACACCCATTGCCATACCCTCTTGAGGCTCTAAAAGTTCAGCGCTTTTTGCTGGCCTATGACCAGCCTTCCCACCAAATTTTGTACAAATCCATCCCTTTGAATTGTCCTGCTGATGAACGGAAGGAGATGGACCACTAATGTTGGCTTCGTCTGCTAACTCTGGTATTGCACTTTGTTGACGACGTCGCTAATTTATTTTGAATGTAAAACACATCACTTTCTGTGCGACAGAGGAAAAGTTAAAAGACACCGAGTGATTAAAACAGCAAATGTAAAGGTTTCGTGAATTGGATGTAACCGGCTATTGTGTTATATCAGTCATAATAAGTAACATAAGTATATATTTGATATGTAAATGTCACAGATCATAATGTGAAGGTTAGAGCAAGAAGGTTAGAGGGAATGAATGCAGTCAATGGAAACTCAAGCGCAGCAACACAAACCTGCAAGTGTGTGTGTGTGTGTGTGTGTGTGTGTGTGTGTGTGTGTGTGTGTGCATGTTCTCTCTCCCTTTGAAAAGTGTAACGTTTCACACATTACAACAGTTTCCCCACACACCATATCCTTCTCTCCAACCTCTATCTTTTTTTCTTTTGTCCTCTCTCTTTTCACTGTCAGCAAAGTCACATCTGTATTGAACATATTCATCACCATGCATTAAATCTGAACACGGGGGAGAATAAACACACAGGGTTGAGACATCAGTCATATGCATATCACGTGTTCAGGAATCTTTTTAACTGATTGTGCTTCTCTTCAATCAAGATTAAGAGAAGAGATAAAAGGACAGAGAGAATGAAAAAGATGGAGGTATAGAGAGACAAGCAGTAGAAAGAAATAGTGACAGTTGAATATATATGGGCAGTTATGTAAGAGTGCAGTGAGTGTGCTGATACTTAACAGGGTTAGACCGATAGATGGATAGATGTGATTTTTTTTAAGGACTGCAGTTTGACAAACCTGCAGTGAAACCCACAAAAAATAATTTCATTTGTCTGGTTTTCAATGAATTGTTTCATTGGCCTCATGATGCTCTGAATTAGGGTTTTCCATCATAACAATGCAGATCTGAAGGAAACAGTGACCACTTGTAATTCAAGTTTAAATATGGATAATACTGGCAAAAAATATGGGCTATTGTCAATTTTTGTCTAAAAATATCGGTTTTGATACTGACCTAGAAAAATATCCGTGGAACTCCAATATTTTTAGCTGGAGAGAACTGAGATAACAACATTAGCAGCGATAGCAGTGAAGTTTGCTCCTGCAGTGAAGTTTTTCACATTTAGCCACTTCCAGCTCTGGAAAAAATGTTTTTTTCTTTGAAGCTACTTAAGAGTAAATTTAAGGGGAAATCAGCGGTTAGTAGCAGTTCAGCTAACATTTGCATTTTTCAAAAAATACTTTTCTTCAATTTGGTCTAAATTATTCATTCAAACTAGCTCTGTTGGCTCAGTGTAACGTCTGTTTCACACCAGAAGAGGAAGAGATGTGTAGTAGACGTTGTGACTCACTGCAGAGCATGTTTCTGTGTGGTCCTGCAGCCTCCCTGACTAACAAATACACACTGATGAATTGTCACGTGAAAATTGACTATACTGACACTGTGCTCCTACAGTCAAAGAAACAATAACAACCCATGTCTTAACTTTGTTAACATTTCAACGTAATCATTAGTGAAGACATTGGTCAGTTATTCATCAAATACCTTCTATATATGCTTCCATGTATCTCCATGGTGTATTTATGTGAAATTCGCACTCGCTTAATTTGAACAGGAGTGAGCTCTGCCACTTGTCTTAGGCCTAAATACACCGGCTGCGTTACGGCTGCGTTACCTCTCAGTTTTCATTTTGGCGCCCATGTTAACAGGTTAGAGCAGCCACACAGCCCGCATGAGCGCGGCTCACACCACGCAGCAGCGCTGCCTCATCTAGAAGTTCGGCATGGAGCCTATTTTTCACGTGTGCCACAGGCAGAAGGCAAAGGAAAGATTCACATTTTTAATAAAATACAGTGAAATAACTTTTTGTTTTTTGATATCTAAAGGTATATTGGCTGCATGTCATTTAGCTGACATGCACCCCAAAGCTTTCTGTTTTGCTTAGGCTTTTGGTTGTAGCCGGGGTGTATGGAGAAGTACATTCATTTTAACTAGAAAATTAGGTTTCAACCAAACTAGCTCTATAAAACCACAATTCATCACCACATCTGTGTGTGCTGTATTGTTATCCCCTGTCTGTGTGTTTTCAAGTCAAAATACTCACCAGAATTTAAAGTTTATCGTTAATCAGATAAAGGTGCCGGCGGTTGAAGGTTTTATATGCCATATAAAATCTTGCATTTTCCTCATATCATCTGTCATCTTAATATGGAACTGTCATAATGTCTTTATTTTTATTGTATAGTCGTATTTTGGTTCATATAATCAAGTAAACAGCACATCAGTTCGACATCAGTTTAGCTTGTTATTTTATTTTGGTAAAACGGCAGTTGGGAAGATCTTTGATGTTGAGAACTGATGGAGGTACGCTCTCTCTCTCTCGCCTATAATGTAAATTAAGGTCCCGCTCATAATGTGAATTAGACACTATTCGATTATTCATTTTTATATTTTTACAGTTGGCCTTTTTTCTGTCTAAACTAAATGTAAATTAAAATGAAACGCTGTATTATTTATGGCCATAATCAAAGGCAAACTCAATGTAGAAAAATAGGGCTTGCAGTAGCAGCGACGCAGCAGAAACGCTGCCGGTGTGGACGCCAACACGCATGTGAGCTGCAGCAGCTCAGCAACGCAGCTGTCATGCAGCCAGTTTGTTTAAGGCCTTAAGTGAAACAGGATTAACATTTATCCAACAGTCTAAAACTGACAATGTTTTAATCAGAAATATGAATTTGAACAGCCAGACTGCAACAACTTTTTCCTCAATACAATAAATAAATTTTTTCCTTCAACAGAAACATCAAGCAAAATGAGAATATTTCAAATGTGAACAAGCTGGTGAAGATTTGCAGATCTTTCAAACAAAAAATGGTGATGTGATTTCAGAAAGAAGTGCAAAAACAAAACAACAACAAAAAAGTTATAAGCTCTGCTATTCCGTTTTCTGTCTTATATCATTTTGTCCGAGCCAGATGCTTGGCATCTTTTCTTGGCTGAAAGTTCATTCATGTTTGGATTTAGGCTCTGAGCTGTGGAAAGCTTAAATGAGCTGTGGCTAGCTTAAATGTCACTGCAGAAGCGCTAACCGATGCATTCATCTGCTGATCACTGATCAGTGTGTCATTAAAGCAGCGGAGCAGCGGGAGGAGGGGGTGGTGCACAGGTCTTCACCTGCACGGCAGCTGTTGCAGTGCATTGTGGGATTTGTAGCATGAGTGGTGGGAGTGCCATTTACCACCTAGCCATTAATAATGGGCAAATTATCTTGCAGGCCATATATAATTATATCGCGGGCCGGTTGTGGCCCATGGGCCTTGAGTTTGACATGTCTGATCTAGAGCAACATGGGAAAGACAAAGACAATAACCCTTTACACTTTGTTTTTTTTAAGGTAGTACTATGCCACCAATGTTTTAAGGTGTTTGGACTCTTGCTTAATGTTATGGCAGGCGTTTCAGCCCAGCACAGCCAAGCTCACGCTCTTATAACCCATATAAGTGCATAAGTCAGATGTTACTTGGCTTTAGATGCTAACTCTGGTGTTCATCACATTGCTGTGCTGTGTGTATTATATGGGCACACTAACACTATCACACTAACAGAGCACGGCTATTTCTAGCCCAAAATCTGTAGGGAGTTTCTGTGCCAGATTGATGTAATGAACCTGCCAAAACAGAGCCTGGGAGCCAAACCAAGTTTTCAGAGTTTGCTCTGCTTTTTGCTGGGCTGTCTCTCCCTACATTGTTTCTTGTTTCAAGTTTTCTTTCCATATGACTTTTTAACTCTGGGTTTTGTATTATATTCTTTCAGCAGCTGTCATACAGACATTCTGTACAGTTGATTTTGAGCTCATGTTTTTTCTTACAAGTTTTGTCATGGGTATTGTCATATGACCCTGATCCTGGTTTTTGTTCATTTGTAGCTTTACAGATCTGACATGAATGAGATTGTTGCCAGATATACATCATACTTCAGGCCACCTACTGTAGTGGAGCTTGTTTAGTGGTGAGGTAGTCTCTCAAACCATCTCTTCCACAATCTTTGAATGCTCCATAGATAAGTCTTCAATTCAGCCCATTAAAATTTGAGGAGAGGAAGCTGTTATGCTGTTATCTTCCACTGGAAAAACTCTTTGTACCAGAAGAGTATTCAACGAATCACAACACAGTGTTCACAAAAATGTATTCCTCTCAGAAACAACCGAGACAGCTAGCTAGCCTGGATGATACGCCGACGAAACCGGTGAAAGAAGACACCGAAAGATGTAAAAGATGTCTCTGCAGTGAGGAGGAACCTCGCTTGTTGAATCAAAAATAACTTTTCGAATTTCCATTTCTGCTCAGCAGCTAGGCTTTGACTAATTTGGTTTCCAGTAGGAGGTATTTGTGCGTCTGCACAGGGGATACGGAAGTGAGGAAAAGACCAGATAAATGCCTTATTTTGCTACTCATTTTCAGCACTTCTGAAGTACAGATCGTTAGGCAGAACCATTTGGAAAGTGCCAGAGCCAAAACATCTAGCTTGAGAGACTAGTGATGAGGCCTTCAAAATCCTTGAGAGTTTATGCTTTGGACATATTGGGGAATGCTGCATAGTTACTCAAGGTTTTTAACCAGTATTTATAGGATGTTATTTAGTGCTGCTTTGTTGTGTTTGTTTTGACCAGCCATCAACCACAACTGTTACTCCCCTCCTCCAATCAGCAGTAGTAGTCACTCTAAAGGGTCTACTGCAGACCCTGGTGTGGCCCCTGCTTACCCCAACCTTCAACCTTATTTTATTTGCCACTGCCTAAACCAAGAGAATATTGCCATGCTCCAGATATGCTTCTGAGCTGAATGAAGTAGCAAAATACACCTACTACTTTGTATCAGCAAGTCATCAAACATTTGTTGCAGTTAGATTGCTTGGCTCCACTGGACGCCTGCAGGTGACTCAAACATAGAATGAACTGGTCTAACAGTGTTTTTCTGCTTTTTGCTGTATTGATTTATATTCTCATAATGACTTCCTCAAGTGGCATAGCTGAGGTTTGTGCAAATTATTTAAATTTATTTAAATTTAAAATTTAAAACATATACTTGGTCTTGTATGACTATTATTATTAACGTCAGTTTGAAAATACAGTGATGTTTGTCCGTTTTGATGTGTGACATAGGTAGGATCGTTTATTAGTGTCCAAACCATTAGAGACTCAGTCACTGTCCACAGACTGTTTTGTCTTAGATTAGCCTCTGCCAGTTTAGATGTGTTTCTCTCTCCTTCCCTCTTTTCCCCTGGTTGGTAGAGATCCTCTGTTGCTATGTTGTTTTTTCTCTATGTTGTTCTTTTCTCTTCTGTCTGTGTGAGTATGTGAGTCTCCAACTTTTAGGTCGGCGGCCTGACTCTGCTTCCTGCCCTGCTGTCCCTGGTCCTGCTCCCTCTGCATGGCCCTGTGTCTCCTGCCCCTTCCCAGCCATTAGTCATTAACCTGCCTCTCTTAGCCTTATCATCTTCTCAGCTGCCTCCCTAATGTTTGATGCATGTCTACGTGTCTGAGTTTGAATGCCTTGCGTGAGTGTGTCTGTCTACCTCCCAGGTATACCACCCTCACCCCGCCATCATCACCATCTCCTCCACCTCCATCCCACATTCACCCCCCTCATCTTGGTTGTTGCTGCGGCTTCGTGACTGGTCATCGTCCATGTCTGCTTCTGTCGAGGCTTGCTGCTGCTCCTTCTGTTCCCCTGCTTTGACTCTTGTGTTAGTGTTCTCCATAAAACTCAGAATCTATGTCCTGTACATCTGTTATTAGCAAACTAACTTCCATGTAGACTTACATTTTGTATCTTGTCCAATTTTGTTCTTTTCATTTGATCTAATTGTTTAATTTAAATGTGATAATTTGTCCACTTGGTCGGCACCTGTTGTACTCCTGCCAGGCCAGGAAGGGGCTGCCTCTCTCTGTGGTCCTTCCCAAGATTTCTTGCCTTTTTTCCATTACCTCTAGGTTTTTGGGGACTTTTTCTTGCCCACTATGAGGGTTAAGTCAGGGGGTGTTGCTGCTGTTTTGTTTCTTGTAAATTTGTGGGCCTGTAAAGCCCTTTGAGACTGTAAACAGTGATTTGGGGCTCTAAATAAACATGAATTTGAACTTAATGTTATGCAAACTAGTAACAAAGCAGTATGCCCAACAGTTAGCCACTGCAGGTACAAAGCAATACAACTTACACAGGTAAAGAAAGCACTGCTCAATGTGAGGTCAGACAGTGCTTTTCCTGAAACTCAGACCTAATAAGGTTGTGTGCCGCAGGGTTAAAAAAAAAAAAAATTGGCTCTGGCAAGTTCATCCTAGCTTGATTATTCAGTTTGCATCATGACAACTTCATGGCATCACCATTTCTGTTTGTCTTCTGTCTGCAGCCTGCAGAGAAGGAAACATGTGGCCAGTTGTCTTTACAACACTGATATGAAACTGCCACTGAGGAACTAAAAGGGTCACTGAAGTCATCAACCTTCAACTTCTACTAGTAGCGGCTTATAATTAAAGGAACACATGCACTAGATGACTCCAAGTACCAAATATACCAACTTGGAAAAATAGGTCAGTGAAACAAAGTAAAAGAAAGTGAAAGTGTCTTTTTGGAATATTTTATGAATCCAACCTCCAGAATTTTGCAGATAAATCACCACAACGTGAACTTATCTCAGCTCTGAACAGGGTTAGGGTTACTACTGTCTGTAGTGACATGCTTTAGCACAGTATACTGTAAAACTTTTGTGGTGGTTAAATTAAAATAGGGCTTGGCGATTTATTTTATTTTTGAAGACAATTTTGGCTTCCCACAATTATGAAACCAAAAAATCTCTATTTTTGTGCCACATTCATTAGTTATGTAGTTGGTAATGTGGTGATGACGCGGGGGTTGGCGAATGACAAAATCGCCAAAAGACAGTTTAGGACTGTGCGCTTGTGTGTGTGTGTGTGTGTGTGTGTGTGTGTGTGTGAGAGAGAGAGAGAGAGAGAGAGAGAGAGAGAGAAAAGGCAAATGCAAGTGTTCGTTATAAGCGGGGGATGCCGACATGAAATCAATTTGTTTAATCACCTAAAATAAAATCACAAAGTCTGTCAGTGCACTACAATATAGTTGATCTTATTTATTTTGGTCTAATTCATTTTTTCATTTAATTCATTCATTTTTTCATTCATTTTTGGATACTGAGTATATAGCTAATATAGGTTGTGGCAATTGTATATTATTTATTTCATTCCTCGTTTATTTTTTAAACTTTTTTTTAAATTAGTTTTTCAGTTCCATTGTATTTAAAGTTCAAGGAAATCCACTATTAAAAAGATAAGTTCAATAAATGCATGATGTTCCCAAAGACAAGTAATCGTGTTAAATAATCATGGTCTCAGTATTGACCAAAATAATCGTGATTATGATTTTTGCCATAATCGAGCAAGAATGCTCAAATTATAGGTGCACTATGCAAAACTGCCAAGGGTCGACTGAAGGGAGAACTGTTTACACTCATCTGGCAAAGGTGTGAAATAAGCACATTTGATGACTAAGTCTACATGGTTCTCACTGTCGGCTGGACTCACTGATAAATTATGAGCTTATTTATTTTCACCTGAGTATAGCCTAAACCAGTGGTACTCAAAATGGGGGTCATGAGATGATTCTGTCATTGATCCTCACTTCCCATCAGACTTTGGCTTTGGTCTTCACTTTTTATAGGGTAAATGATTCATTGATTAATCACAAAAATCAACAGATTAATCAACAATGAAAATAACTCATTGCAGCCCTAAACCAACTATTATTTTCACTGGTATACAAATCAGCTCATCCATTTAATGAAATATTCAGTACTTGTATCAGTTCAGAAAAACTGGCATCAGTGTCAGTCTAATATGACACGTTAGCTCTAACAAATCTCAGATTTACATCTAAACTCTGGACTTGGCCTTCCCCCAGAGGTTTTAGGAGAAGCTGCAGGGTACAAATCAGCAGCGCTGGTGTTTCTGCAACAGAGACGAAGAGGAGCTGCAGGCCTGTGCACTTCAAAGCCTTGTGGGTAAAGGGGAGGGAGGGGGGTGAGCACACAGGCATTCTTCACAATACTGAACTTGACCCCTGGGGTCACCACACACACACACACACACACACACACACACACACACACACACACACACACACACACACACACACACACACACATATACCATGTGACTGTTGTCAACTGTGTTTGTGCATGTGTGTGTTTGTGCAAAAAGCTCAGTTTGTCATGTAGTGTTACAAACTGCAATAGCTGATATTTGCCAATATTATGTCTGCAGATTTGATGCTTTTTAGTGAAAATAGTTACAAAAAGAATGCGGTTTCCTCCACAGTTATATCCCTGTCAAGGTGGAAAAGCTCAGAAACACCATTTAGACCTTCATGGGACACTAACGCTCTCCAGTGAAAGCCAGACTCAATTCTTTAAAGGTGAGTTAGCAGCTCCTTCAGAAGGGTGAGGCTGGTTTCACTGCAACTTTTACAGACTGACACCTCTGAAGCTGCTGAGTAAAATCACACTCTCGCCTCCATCATATTGTAGGAGGACGACACCGACTGGCTGAGGTGGGCTAACAAGTGTGAAACTTGTAAAAAAAAAAAAAAAAAGTCAAACCAGGTGGAGTTCTCGCCAAACTTTCTGAATTGTGTCAGAGGCGGCAGCTATCAGTCAGACACTGAGTGAGTAACTGATTGGAAAATGGACTGTACTGACATGCCAGGTCAAAGGTCAGCTGTGCATTCTAACTAATAGTCACTTTTAAAACATTTGACATTTCTGGAGGGGAGGTTTGACACAGAGTTAGGGTGAGGGAACATTACCTTATATGATGACAGCATAGTGACAAAAACAATGTTAAGAAAGGCCACAGAAATCCAGTTTGAGTGCATGCTAAATAGAGCTGGGCAATATGAACAGAATCAAATATATTTTTGACCAAATACCTTGATATAGTTATGATACTGTAGGGATAACTATTGGTGCTTTCATGAGATATTTACACACAAGAGATTTGTGATAAACAATCCTTAGTAATGTGGATATGATGAGCAGGCAGGTACAGGCAATAACAGCTACAACAGAAAACTGCATCCCTTTGCTGTAATGGAACCTTTAAAAAACTAAACTTATGCCATATCACAATATTACAATATCCAAAATCCCAGATGGTATCTAGTTCCATATCACGATACTGATAGGGATGGACCAATATATCTGCAGACTATCGGTATAGGCTGATATCAACTTCACAAAGCAAACCAAACTATTTTTACAGCAAATACTTGGTTGATGGTGAAATTTGGCATCTTCTGACCGTGCATCACTGAATACAACTGTCAAATTAGCAACAGAACAAAACTAGCCTGGGTTTGTGTTTACAAAACAGTTAACTTATGACAGGCCTGTCTGAACAGTTGAACCTGTTTTGCACCTGCATTTCGACTACAATTCTAATAAACATTTTTATCTGTACTGGAAGCCGTTTTGGGTGGGACGATATCAGACATCGGTATGTGCCTCTAAAAAACCATCAATCCATCCCAACATGTTGATATAATATCAATATATTGCCCAGTAATATATTTGGATATAATATATTTTCCAGCAAAAAAAAAAAAAAGTACAGGGAAAAGTACAGGGAACCCATTCAGATCACACTGAAACCACATTCGGCTAGAGATGCAAGTCAAATGGCATCTCCGAAAATGCAGCTCCCTCAGATCAGATTTCAAATGTTTGCTTCTGTCACTTTCCAAGTGACACGTGCTGTCGTCACACCACACATGAGCAGCAGGAGAACACTGCCTGAACAAGCTAAGAGGTTTCCAGCCTTCTCATACTGGAAAATGCCATGTAAACAGAATAAACCATGGTGAAAATGTCATACTACTTCGCTTGATGCTAACAGACAAAAATGTTCCCCAAGTCAGCAAGCAAATACCTCTGTCACAAATTATTGCTCTGTCTGAACACTATATCTGTGATATGATCTCTTGTAAATTACAGTGTGGTCTGCCTTAAAGATCAGATTTGAATAACAAATCAGATTTGCCAACTGTCTGAGTTTATAAGAGAGTTTAAATATCAGATTAGCATCGAGTTAGTATAGACACAATTCAGACACCACTGTAAATACTGAGGTTTTCTGTATTGATAGGAAATGTTATTTCCACTCATTTTGCCCTGCTTTAAACAAGTACAGGATCCGGGGTCTTGAACACATGTATACTGTATCTGTCCATTTCTCTCTTTAGCATATTTTATCCAAAATGTCCGATCTTACTTCTCCAGTTTCTCCATCAGACTGACAACCAGCTGACAAAAGGAGGAGGTTTCACTGGCTGCGTCCACTCTGTGCTCTGATGCCTCCTTCCCCTCCACCACACAGCCAATTCAACAACACAGAGCACTGCTTACATAACCGTGCTACTCCACATCTCTTCCTCTCTGATTTAATAAGGCCAACTGATCAATGTGTCCTGTGCAGATAACATGACTCGGCTTCCCGCTCTATAACTGACCATATCCTCGTGCCCTGTGCTTTACATTTAGGCTACCCAGGGGGAGCAACATCCAAGACAAATGAACCAGCCCAGTATTTACCAACAGTCTTATCGCCCGCCTCCCAGTAATGCCCACAACAGACTGGATAACAACACCCATCCAATTTTAAAGCTCCACTATGAAAAATGTGTATGTATAAATTAGGGATGTGCATAATGGATATTTTGACAACTGGCTAACCACTGTCATTGTGGTGGTGGTGGTGGGGGAGGGGGGGTTACCAGTGCCTTGAACCATTCATAATTCTAATTCTACATAAAAAGCTAGAGTTTAGCATAGTCTCGCAAATGCAGCAAGTGCCCTGAAAATGGAGTATTTATAAGAAACATACACGGACACAGTCTTGCCTCATGTCACGCTATGTATTGACTGAATGCTCAACATGAACAGATACAATCATTCACAATATAAACTGCAATAAACTCTCCGTTCTCTTTTGCCTGTACCATCACATCAGCGAATGATTCAAGATTCAAAAAACTTTATTGTCCGTCACATAGTGACAGGGCTCAAAACTAACATGGGGTGGTGTGGAACTTCTTCGGAGTAAATGAGACCGATAAAACAATGAAACGGGAGCATCTGCAAAAAATTTAAACACGACAATGACGTCATTGATCGGATCGGTAAATTAAGACATTACAGCCGATCACACAAATTGCATAAAATGCAAAATATCGGCCGATCCGATAGAGCCGATCAGATCGGTGGAAAGCCTAATATCATTACACAAACACTTCCCTGAGCACCTATGTACATTCATCTACCACATTTCTTAACATTATCTGTTTATATGAGGGACTGAAAAGGGAGTATTTATAAGAAACACACATGGTATTGACTGAGGGGAGGAAGCTAGCTGTCCCTTAACGTAGCTCTCTACAGTTTTACGCTCCCTCTGCTGGTGCCCTCTTGTAACTACAGCTACTCTCAGTACTGCGTATGTTACTAACATTTTCAATATAAAACAGAAAAACTCAGAAATTACAGTAATGCAAGCTGCTGCAACTGACAACCGTTTCTAAATATCATAAAAAATATAAAACATATATATGAAAATACTCAGGTACAAATAAGTACAAGAAAAGAAAATACATAAATGTACAGTAATTTATGTACAGTATAATACATTTATGTACAGTTATACTGTACATAAATGCTGTAAATAAAGTAGCTAAATGTGCTAGTATATGTTATCTGAGGCCACTTTTTCATGTCAACCCCCCATTCCTTGATAGTAGAAGGCAGAAGGTAATATTATCCCTTTTGAGGTGTAACAGGTCCCAATCGCTCTAACAAAGAGGATTAGCATCCCATTACCACGGAAAACGCCGGTTCCGATTCAGTGGCATAACGCGCCAGAAGTCGCACCCATAATTCACGCAAGGTATCATGCGGGCTAGGAATAAGATGGATACATTCCATCACGCCAAAACAGCGTCTATTCTACTTATTATTATTATTAGTTATTATTTCAAATAACCATTAACCATTTTCAATATCCGGCAAATCTAAAACGACTGGCTAACCGGCTCACCGGTTATCCGTGCACATCCCTAGTATAAATTCACCTGCCTTATTAACCTAAATCACAAAGTGGAGCTGAGTGTCCCGTCCTCACTAATTAAGACACTGCAGATTTGCTGTGTTTGTCAAAGTTAAATTCTGGTGTCGGGTACGGTCACTGACTAGAAACATCTGCCTATGGTCAGCAAAACGTACAGTAATGCTTTCAGATTTCAGTGCTTCCTTGTTTCCGTATCACTAAAATTTTGTTTCATGAACATTTCTTAAGCCTGGCAGGTAGACTGGCAAGAGGCTGCCTAGAGCATTCTTTCTGCCACCCTGGTCCATACTGATTTTGTTTCCGTTCTTCACTACACTAAACAGAGTCTGGGCAGCAGCAGTGGGCGTTCCCAAAAATGCACAGCAGGTGATTGGATCAACCATCTGTCTATCATTACCTAAGTCATCCAATCAGATAAACAAACCATATGACGTAGTATGAGAGCACCAAAACTAAACAAACAGCAGCAGCTGTAATGGTGAAAGTGAATGTGTAAGCATATTGGTAAGCATATTGCTAGCTTGCTACTATGTTGGTACATAATTCTTCTTTTTGTAAGGGAAATCTACACTGATGTTCTGTTGTTTCTGTTTTCCCGTTCAGTACGCTGCAGCTTTTCACTGTTGTTCTTCCCCTAAGCCACGCCTGTAGTTCCACAAAGGGCACTGATTGGTCCGTCTGTTTTGTGGTCTCCAATCCAACGCTTCGGTTGGAACATGGCCAAATGGTTTCACAAGTCAAGAGAAAGTGATCACAACACCAGCTGGCTCTGGCTCTATTTGAAAAGCTACAGGAATAAAAATCTCTGAATCGTGGAGAAAAACTCTCAAAAAGTGGTTGAATCCATTATTGAGGTTGTTGTTAAGCTCTTAAAAATACTAAATCAACATTAAACCAAAACTGTGTGATACCTGACATCAGCGTGTAAGCATGCTACTGAAATTACCATCTGCTGTTGGCTGATTTTTGATGCCTGGTGATGTCACCACTTGCTGCCCTCTACACTGAGTGACATCACTCGGCACCAAAGTTGAGTGGTATGTTTTTCCTGTATGTAATTCATTCTACCTAATAAGTGCTTGCTGGCTAGCTACATTAACTCAATCTGAATCAGAATACTGTGACATCATGAAAGGCAATACCAAAGCAATGAAAAATTCATACTTTGCCCTTTTTAAATACAGGACAACTACACGGGTCACAAAAGAGCGATGTCAGCAGTGTGAACAATCTTTCTCCTAAACTGCGTTTAGCGAGCTCTGTCCAGAGAAAGCTGGACACACCAATGTTGGATAGTTTGCCTAGCATTCATTTGGTCCTCAGGACGCAGAGACTGTGGTAAGGTGCTGAATGATACTGTGTTCAGTAGGGCTGGGTATTAGCAAGGACCTCACAATACAATATGGATCACGATACATGCGTCATGATAAAATTTGTATCACGATATATCGCAATACTCTACAGAACTGAATGACAATAGCCTAGCACTTAAACTACAGCGTATTGCTAATGGATAGACTGGGTAGACTGATAAAATAGACAATATATTATATAATAATTGGATAACAAACTGTCTCAAAACAATTTAATTCAAAATTCCAATTCCAATTTGTTAAAAACCAATTAGCACACTGCACTAAAACATACAGGTTTTTGGTCATTTAACCATAAATACAGGTTTCCTAATTGATGTCCTCTCCCTAGTCGTATTTACTACTTGGCTACTCCCACGCAATTCCTCCCACTTTGCCACATAACGTCATAAACACAGAAGATTTTGATAAGTAAAAGATAATAAAGGACACAACAATAATAAAAACAGAAGCCGTAACAATACAATAGCCTATACCTGCTTCTTAAAATAAAATATGAATTTGTGATTCAGTAAAAAGGAAACCATTCTTAATTAATTTGCTTGGTTAAACAAACAAATATAATTTTTGGTTTGTTAGGGATGAATCTCTGAATCACCGACTATCACCAACTACTCAGCATGCTAGATAGAGTGAGAGCTCTTCAGGAACAAGTCCTGTCACACATTGCTTTTAAATTCCAGAATTACACTGAATTCTATCTAAAATCATTTGGTGTCAAGGTTAGCCAAGTATTAACAAAAGTAAGAATTGTAACTGAACATCACTGTTCACAAAAAAAACAGATAAAAGACTTGAAAGCACTAGCAGGTTGCAATTACATTTTGGGGAATTTTTGGGACAGCTGTGAAATATGTTAGTTTACAGCCCTGAGAATACAATTTTACTTGAGCCTTATCAAAAATGCAGTCAGTTCCCTAAACAATAACAAGACATCTGAATGCATGTAAATACACCAAATATGACTGCAGGGGCAGGTTGCTTCGGCTTGGGTTCTTGTATTTTGTTAATTCTGTATGCTCAATAGATGTTTTAACCAAGTAACCAGTAATGAAATAGCACTTATTGGTTTAAAAAAAAAAACAATAACTGGCACTATTCCACTCTGCTAAATTACATCTGTTCTAAACATATTTTTTTATCCATTTATCCATCAAACCTAAAATTAATGGTTAGCTTAAGATTAATCTCCCTCAACAGAATCTCCATCTGATAGGAGGATTTTTGTCTGTTTTTGGCTGCTTAAAGGGCCCAGTATATCCTGACTGTCAAACCTTTTGTCCAATCACAGCTGGGTGGGGGAGGAGCTTAGCAGCCTGGGCGGGGCTCTAACAGGAACATGTGCTAGCCGTGCTCTGGTAAACACACAGGAAAACACTAAAACACAGCAAGTATTCTACATTCTTCTTCACATGATGGAGAACATCTGAATGATGACCAATAACAAGACGTTACTGAGTAGCAAACAAGAGTCGGCCATGTTTAATAAGATAAAACCAGTTAAAACACTGAAACTGAATGTAAACTGGAGAGTCGGGATAGAAGTTAGCTAAAAATGTTCTCTGCTGTTGTATGCCAGACTGAAACAACAGCAATACTCATTCATCCAGCAAGTAACTTACTAAGCTAAAATGTATGCCTATCTGGTCAGGAAGTTGTCCTGGTAGAGGGTACGATAACCGAGATTTGGTTATCGTGATCCGCAATGTAGGCCTGAGTTTGTGTGCCAGGAAGGAGATAATGTGAAAAACCGCACAACAGCAAGACTTCATCTGAAATGTAAAGGACTTGTGTTTTCAAATCCAACTGAGAAATCCACTCACAAAGCCAATAACAAGCCTTAACACCTAACTCCACCTAAACAGAGCAGACAGCACCGGCCTTTACCTTGCTGGCACAGAGACTGAAGGCTTATCTTGGACTGGTACATTGTGTCATTGAGTTGAGCTTCACAAGGTTGGCAAGTGGCCCTTCTGAGTGTGTGAGTGTGTGTGTCTGTGCGTATGTGTGAGTGAGTGTGCATGAGTGTTTTTACCCCTCCCCCACACCGCCCATGGCTTTGGAGCAACCAGCTGCATGGCACTCTAGTAAGCTTTGATTAATGTTGTGACATAAATTTGAAGGAAGAACGTGCACAAATGCATTGTGGTACATTTTTGTATCTACTGTATAATATTGTAAAAATCCCAAGTTACACAGCCATGTCAGCTTCAGCTACAGCAATCACAACAACAGGCCTGTGAAGAGCAACACTTCATGTTTGGTGAGTAAAATAGCTGACAAAATGCTGTCAGCGTTCTAGCCAGCTGCAGTTTCTGTCAAAATTATTGTAGTTGCTAATAACAACAATATACAACCTTTAGGGTATATGAAAGGTATTTATAAAAACAGCTACAATATGCTTTACAAGATAAAAAAAAAAATGAACAAGAAATAATAGCATAAAGCATTTGACAAAAAATGGTAAATAAAAGTTAAATCAAAATAAATTATAAATCAAAATAATTAAATACAATTACATTTCTAATTTAATTACACATCTCACTATCTGAAATGTGATATTTATTTTTATCAATAAGATTCAAATCTATTAAGTTAATGATAAATTGTTTTTACTTCAAAACTAACAGAAGTTACAGGAAGGAAGGGCGCGCTCGCTGACACACACACACACACACACACACACACACACACACACACACACACACCGCGCACGCGCAATGCTCAGCGAACACACGCGTTGCGCGCGCGCGCATACTCACGCGCTGACGCTGCCCATCCCCCACCCCCCAGCGAAAACATCAAAATAAACGACCAAAACAGCGCAATAACCGGCCCAAACCTTGTATATACGATCATATTTGTTAACTGTACGAGATGGGATAATTTATAACCGCAAAAATAACGTATAAAGGTGAAAAAACACTCACCGGAGGCTCCAAATCACACAAGGGGGGTGCCTTCTCCTCTGTGCTCCTAATATGGAATCTCCTCCTCCACCACCGTTGTGTTCTAGCTCTAATTTAACCTCGAAAATAGCGTTATAACGGCCTTCCGACCCGGCGAGCCGCTGCTTACATTCCCCAATGACCGTTGTGTTTTGGCTACACGGGTGTATATGTGGATAAATCCCCTTAAAAACGAGCTGGATGGGTAGTTGGATCTAGATTGTGGGTTTGCTCGCTAGTAGAGAAAAGAGCCAAACGGTTCAGTAGCAGGCAGCCAACGGCTTCAGACTGAAACACAGAGCAGCTGACCTGCCAGGCGAAAATGAGGCAGGCCCGGGCTCCTCTCTGCAGGAAACACACTCAAGTCACATAAACATCAAAATGGGTGTCGCAGTATGGAAGGGG
>OMKZ01037469.1:4478-27025 GCA_900302535.1 Neoniphon sammara | reverse complement strand
TGTGTGTTATTTTTCACACGTCTGTTCCCTCCAGTTGACATTCTTTTCTCTGCCGTGATTCTCTAGGCCCGGAGACGAGAAGGGAGGAGCGGCCAGCAGTGACCTTCCCCTGTTCATCTCCATGGTGCTTCTTTTGAGGGAGGGTGACGTGGTTCTGACAGCCCAGCCGGAGCTCACCTCTCCCTGGGTCAACGCCTGGCGCCTCTCTCTCTATCCCTGGGAGACCCAGCGCCTGGCTCAGCTCGACGCCTCAGACGACGGCTGCCGCAAACACATGCTCAAAACCCTCAAGGCGGTGTGCAGACATAACCCTGCCCTTCGACCGCTGAAAGCCGCCCCACTGGCCAATCTCATCCTGCACCTCAGCGATAGTGAGAGCGACTGGTCAGAGAGCAGCCTCGATGTGCGATTCCAGCAGTGCATCATGGAGCTGATTGGCTACCTTGAACAAGGGGTGTTGTCTAGCTACTTCAAGCCAGCTGTCAATCTGTTGAGCGGCTTGTCAGAGGACCAGGTGGACCAGATGGGCTTCATGCTCTACTGTGCTGTGTCAGAGCCTGAAATACTGCTCATATAGCTTCCTGCACACATACAGGCATACACAGCGTTTATATGACACAAGCTCAGACAAGTACACACCTGAGATCAGACAAAAACAAGTTTTGAAAGAGGTATCTTTATGTTAATATGTTTGGTTCAGAGTGAAGTGTTCTATTGGAAGAGACTTAACTCTCTTAAGGACAGCGAGTGGTCTTCACCATTTTTCACACTGGCCTCCTCTCCTTGTTTACTCCCTCCCTCCTACACTGACCTGAGGGAACAGGATACATTTGGTGACAGACAACATGGCAGGCACCATGGACTAGAGTCTAGAGTCTCACAGTTGCACAGTGCAGGTAGAGGAGAAGATTCAAGGAGACTGAAATGCATACTGAAAGCTTAAGATGCAGCGTGAAAGTGACAGCTCTGCTAGATAAACCATTTAAAGGAAAGGAGACGTGCCAAGGAAAGGAGATGAGAAAGTGTTTATTAAAATGTTTGAAATGATGCTTTAGGTTGTGCCTGATCATGACTCCCCACACACAGCCAAGTCTAAGGATTATATGATGAGAGCACTTGTGAAATTACCATATCCTACATATCCTACGTGTGTGACTGTGATCCTTCACATGTAAATGTTTTGTGTGGGAGTCATTAAAGGTAAACATAGCCATATGTATCCATTAACAGCAGGGAAAGAGTAAGGGTTTGAAGCTGTAGTAGGTGCTGTGAGTGCACATATTCTGTCTTCTTAAACTGAGTAGATCATAGTGTGTGCCCTGCATCACTTTCCTAACGTTCCTTTAATGCAGAATTGCACTGACCTGCTGAAAAACAGGTTTTACTGCACTTAACATCATTCATTCAGCCTCATCGGTCAGACAAGTTAAACCCAGTATGTGATGTGTATATTTCACCATCATACTGGAATTTAAGTGTGCAATATTTTTTTCCCATTTACTTTTCAATCTGTTGCCAAACTTATTGGGCCAACTAACCCCTTAAGTTGTGATTAAAGCTGCCTAAGTATTTTATGCAATTGCTTTTTAATACAGTATGAATGTCGTTGGCACTTGGTTTAGTTGTGGTTTCATGGTGAGTGAGAATATTTTCTGCAACTGGAGTGAAAATGAAAATAAAGTTTATTGCAACTGTTGAGATTCTTGTTTGCTTGTACCTGACTTCACATATAACTGAGGTAAAATGCATCATAAGGAAAGATCTTAAGGGGAGAAATAAAAACAAAACACACATGCACAAAAAAAAGCTAAAATCTTAATTTTTCAGTGAAGTCTAAGCATGTCTGATAGCTAGGTATTTTACCTGTCAGTTTCCATGCTCCTCTTGAATTTAAGTCTGCTGTTTCAAAAGGAAAAACTCAACTGAATAAAACTGTCAGCAGTTTTTAATGAGTCTGCCCTTAATATTGACAACTGCACCACTTTTCCTAAAATGTAGTGCAAGTCTGAGGAATAGTGCAAGTGTTAATGAATATTATATGCTACAGTCACGGTTAGATGCCACCTTTTATAGAAACTGTTAAAACTAATCCAGAACAATTTGCAATGTGAGCAAGGAAGGGTTTAGGACATTTCAACAGCCTGTTAATTGACACACGTCATATTTCATCATTTTTAATTGCTGGAAGTGGCCATGGTAAGTTGCATAACGCTCAATTTGCAAATTATTAAACTTTTTGATTGAAGTGAGAAGCCCTGGACACTTGCAGTGGAACTGCATGTGAGAGGAGTGCTGTCACATTGAATTACCCTAATGTTGGTTTATCAGATCATAGGCAGCAGTAGCATCTGGCCACAGGCATAACCTTGTTTCTGTTACCAACCCACAGGAGGAATGATTTTTGATTATTATGGAGATCTGAAGTTGGTGGATTAGGCCAGTTCTGTGTATAATTACTACAATACTGCCATGTAGGCTCTATTATCAAAATATGAAGAACTAACAAAGAAAGTTGAATAGACATAAAGTCTCCGAATTAAAAAAAAAAAAGTCGCCTACTTAATGACAATAAATTGCAGATTAGTCTCATATTGAAGATTAGCAAAAATAAGACCAAAATAGAAGACATGATCATTGTCATCAGCACCACGAGCGCGTCACGTGCCCGAATCAAATGATCATGAATTACTCATAATCTTCTGTTATGCCGCAATCCGTGACCTCATGTGATGATGCAACAATACATAGGCATCCTGCACGTGTTCTAAGAGGAAAATGTATGTTGGCTGCAACTTTCAAGTTCAAGTAGGCTATTTAGAACACCAAATCACCGTTTACAGTTTCTAAGGTCTTTACAGGCCCACAAGTTCACACAAACAAAACAGAACAACAGCCCATAACTTAATCCTCATAAGGGGCAAGAAAAAACTCCTCCAAAAATCCAAAGGTCAAAGGGAGAAAAATCTTGGGAAGGATCACAGAGAGAGCCCTTCCTGGCCAGACAGAAGTGCAAAAGTTGCACACCAAGTGGGCAAATTAACTTTGGCCCTCAAAGTCTGTGATAGGCTGATGAGAACCAGAAGATAATTTACATAGTCACCAACTTAAAAGGCATGGGCCTATAGGCTACTTTCTTTAAAATAAAAAAGATGTTTCTTTAACGATTATCTCCTTTCCTATGTGCGTTGCTCTTATTTGGCGGTGAGAACGGGGACACGCAGTGAGGTTTATTTATTTATTTATTTATTGATAAATATTTTGGAACTCTGTTTTGGGTTTTCTGACAAAGTTTCTCTGATGAGGTTGTACCAGATTTCCTTCCCTCTGCCCCCAAGGCGGATCTGTCCGGTCACATATTCCTCAAAAACGGCATTTCTATTGCTTGAGGTCGGAGCTCATTCATCAGCTCAAATCTGCAACGCAGAGCTGCGTGAAGCTACAAAGATAATCAGAATAATACCGGAAGTTACAATAATTTTACTTCAAAATAAAATTTGCCTCTGACTGATAAAATCCTCATCGCCATGGGGAAGGTAGTGGCTACAGCCCTTGCATTACTATAATTAGGTATACAGAAGCTAGATCATATAAAGAAATGTGTCCATGTGTCAAAATGCATAAGGAGTCTCCACTACCTTCATACGTAAACCAACATGTGCATAACACGTGTTTTATGGCCACTTCCATAGCTTATTGATGAAGGGGAACATGCAGAAATGTGTTCGCATGTGCAGTTATAGAAGCAAACTTTGCCGTGATCAGGAACAAGGTTATTTACAAAAGGTATTTAGAGGAGTACCCTGGTGTGCACAGATACAAATTATATTTACGCAAGCAATGGCCATTTGAAATGTGCAGTGAAAAATACTTGCACTTACTACCGTTTTAACCATACTTCATTAATTTATTTTTCTCTGTATTGCTAAAACAGGTGCAACAGCCTGGCAGTGGGCATATGCCTATTATGCCACCTAGTGTCCAATTGAGACTACTTCCTTGAAAAACACATAACTGAATGAACTACCACACACCATCCTTATTGGGAGCTTAGTTCGAGAAAGAATTAAAACGGTTGATTCGAATGGTTGTTTTCTTATGAAAATGAAGACCGGAAGTCCTCGTTCTTCTTCTGGCTGACTTGATACTGGTCTCTCATGCTGACTTTCTCTGGAGCGCCGCTTTCGCAACCTGCCCCGGCGCGTTCACAGCCCTCTGATCAGCAGCTGTCACATGGCTAAATATGGGTGTAGAGGGTGTAGAGGTCTCCCAGCCGGTCAGAGACATATAACAGAGGCACGGCTTCAAACAGAAAAAACAGATTCTTCTGCTGTTTAAAAACGAAAAAGAGGAACACAGATCCCAGGACAAAGGTTAACCGTGTGATCTGCGTGACTAGCCGACGGCAACTTTCGTCTCTCAGTTCTGCCTGCTGTCGGTAACTCCTGATACCACTTGTTTGTTTGCGTGACTGTTATCGGACCCGTTGTTGTTACTGTTAAAACAAAGAGTTAATGTTGGTGCTTGAAGTTTTCTGTTGGGTAGCGGATATTTCTGTCGCTCAGATGGATCAGGAGACTTGATGCGGGATTGCGAGCCAACTGTGGCAGCAGTCAACTGCGCAACAAGTTCTCAGTTTCTCGTTATAGTGTATGTAAAAGCTGACTCACTGAGGGCCGTGCGCTATCGGGACTTATGGGCATCGGGCATGCCAGTCATCGCGCACTGTGTCGCTCAGTGATGAAATGATTGATCTTTATTGCAGTGAAAGTGGAGACCAGCACTGATCTGATCAAGATATTTCGGTTGAACTAATCAGTCCACATTCTGGACGCCCAGATCCTCCACGGGATGACCCTTCACTGACATATGATGATTGGGTCACCGGATCTGCTGGCCTTCACTGGTGCAGGGGGCTTTGGGGAGGCGGTGGACTACCACGATGCACAGGCTCTACCTGAAGAGTTTTCCATCCCCCTCTTCCCCTCCTCGAACCCCTGGTTCACCACAGCAAAGTTTCACAGAGACTTCATACTGGTGGCTGAATTCTCAGAGCAGGTATGTTTCTCTGTGTGTGTGTCCCCGTGTGTGTCTATACATGCTTGTTGCATGTACTTATAAGGCCCTGTGTGTTTTCAGGTGGGACCCCAGCCTGTGCTGACAATACCAGATGACTCCAATGTGGTCGGCTCTTTTGACCTCAATCACTTCTCTGTCCGCATCATGTCAGTGGACTACCAGGCATCCTGTCCTGGACCAGCCCCCTCTACGTCCCCGGGCCCCCGCCTCAACTTCAGCGAGGACTCCAAAGTAATCCTGGGAGATTCAGCTGATGCCGCGTTTGCATACGTCCACCACATGACCCTGTACGACCTGGAGGCTCGGGGGATGGTGCGTCCGTTCTGCATGGCCTATGTGACATCGGACCAGGCTAAGCTGACAGAGCACTTCTCTGAACTCTCTGCATGCTTCTCTCAGGCAGCTGACAGCCTGAAGACGGGTAACAGACGAGCCTTTGCTACGGAGCTGCAGAGAAAACTGCAAGAGCTAGAGTAAGCTGGGGCTAGGATGTACTTTGATGATTACACAACATACAGCAAACACACGTATATATACTAGGGGTGCAATGGTTCACCTTTTTCACGGTTCAGTTTGCATCTTGGTTTTTAGATCATGGTTTGGTTTGTATCACAGCTTGGCTTGAATTGAACTGATGCAGAATTCAAGTGCTTTCTTTTTAATTTAAACATATAGCAAGAATTCAACGCAAAAACTTGATCGGGGCTTTTGCCAATGCTCTGTAAAGGTTGTGCAACATAGCAAGAAAATATCTTTGTGTGCAGCCCATGGAAAAGCCAGTTATTGCATCTAACATTATTAATCAAAAGCAGTGTTGAATGGTCTACATTACAAATGTGTTCACTGTAATTTTACACCATGCTCAGAAAGATTAAAAAAAAAAATCATAGTTCACCACAAAGATATGGTTTTGTGAACCGAGGACTAGAGAACCGCATTTTTCAGTTTCGGCACAAAATTGCTACACTCATAATATATCAACAATCATCGCATACATAAAGAGCTTAGCACTTTACTGTAGCCCAGCCAACATGAAACATGCAGCATCCCTCAACAATATCATGCTCTGTTTCACAGGTACACACGCCTGAGTCTGCAGCAGGAGGCGGAGCCTCAGAGGATAGCCAGTGGGTTCACAGAGGTGGGAGAAAAAGCCAGCGAGCTTGCAGCTGTAGAACGCTCCATCTTGGATCACAGGAACCTTCTCCGCCAGGTCACCTCGTACCCAAACAGGAAGCTCAAACAGCCCGACTTCCTGCCCTACGACCCGGCTGACAGCCTGACTGATCCAGCCGGGTTGTTTACCCCTGAGCCCTGTCCCTCCCCCTCCAGCTCCTCTTCCCTCAGGTCTGAACACCGTCTCAAGCCACTAGAAGAGCTAAGCGATGCATACTTCCTGTCCCTAACAATGGAGCAGCTGGCAGATACAGAGCGGCGTCTGCGTAGCGACAGGAGTGTGCTGCACACTGCTCGGGTCACACGTTTGCTGTCCAGGAAGCTCACACTGACCAACTTTCTGTTTGAGCTGTGGAGTCCAGAGGAGGATGTGGAGGAGGAGGAGGAAAGAGAGAGGGCAGAGGTAGAGCTACAGAGGGAAAAGGGGGGTACAAGTGGAATGGAGGCATTACCTGCAGAACCGCCAAGCCTGGAGTCTTTCTATTCCTGTGTAGAGGAGATCCCAATCAAACTGGAGGCAGGGGAAGGCGGGACAGTGACCCCTGACTCCGAGATTGCCATGGAGATGACGGGGAGCATGAGCAGCGGTGACAGCATTGAAGTGCTTGGAACTGAGAAGTCTTATCGGACGCAGCGTGTTGTCACAGGATCTGACACCAGAGGTACGACCCAATGGCAGTACTTCAGTTTTTATTGTGTTTTTCACATACACAAAGATGGTGATTGGGCATCAGAGCCCTTACAGTATAGAACAGCCTGCCTGAGAAAATTAGGCTGGCAAAGTCAGTGTCTTCTCAAGGTGCAGTTTTATTGACTAGCTTTTAAGTAATTCTTGTTCATTTTTAATGTTATGTTGTTCTTTGTTTCTCTCTCTCTTGAAAAAGTATGTTGCACATTGCTACATTAAGTCAAATACATCCTTATATACTAGAAAATGCGCTCAGTAGAGCACAGACCTCTGCCAAGGAGGCAGATCATGTTCTTAGTTGCGTTTCTGTTTGTCCTTGTATCTTTTGGGTCACTGGTGTAAAAAGTTAATAAGCCCTTCTCTGGCTCATGACCAATTTTCCTGCAAAGTTTTATGTAAATCCATTATAAACGCCCACTTCCATGTCCTCTTTTGACCGATTGGCATGAAAAGTTAATCAGCTCTTCCTTGGCTCAGGACCAGTCTTTCTACAAAGTTTCATGTAAATTTCGTGCAGGGCTTTTTGAGATATCATTGTCAAAGACAAACAGACAAGACACGGCAACTACCACGCCCCCTTTTGGCTGATTAGCGTGAAAAGTTAATCAACCTATCTTTCTTACAAGTTTCATGTAAATCCATTCAGAACTTTTAGAGATATCTTGCTCACAGACAGACAGTGATTGCATTACCTCCTTGGCAGAGGTAATAAGGAAATGAATAGCAATACCAAATCTCAAATGACAAATAACTTAAGTCTAAATCTTGAAATGTTTTCATGTCTATTTTGTCATTTATGTGTGCAGCTAAGTAAATGCCCTCTAACATGCTACATGCTTCTCTTATAAATGAATCAGCTGACAGCATACTTTCTACTTCAACAGAGACTCTAGTTGGCATATCTGACATCTGTCTCAGGCGTGTAGCAGCAGAGGCAGGAGTCAGGCGTGTGCGAGCATCTGCGAGACGCGCGAACAGCGAGGACAGCATCGAAGTCTTGAGTACCACCGAGTCTATATTTCCTGATGACCTAACTGCTATCACAGAAGAAGAAGCAGAGCCCCAGCTTCTTAATGATTTCCAAGAGCAGGAGGAGGCAGCACCAGCTAAGGAAGAGCTGCTGACAAAGCACCGACATGATGTCCAAGAAGGGGACGAGCCAATCCAAGAAGAGGAATCATTGGAGGCAGCTACTATGAGAAATGAATATGATAACCAAGAGCCTGTTCAGCAAGAGGAGGATCCAGTTGACACAGAAGAGTCTTTAAAGCAAATAACTACTTGTAATGTGGCCCAGAAAGGAGAGGAACCCATTATTGAGCTGCAATCTTTTGAGAAAAATCAAGAGGATATGTTCACACCACTGCAAGGTAATAAATTTACTATATTGTTAATCTCTGATTCACTAGTGCCATTTCACATCCTTAGATAAATTAAACTAAATGCCTAAAAAGTGAGATGCAAAATAATTAATCAAAATCAAGCATCTCTCTCTAATTTATTCCATGCAAGATAAGAGTTATCAGTCATATTAACATATAATGAAACTCATTACTCTACAGTTCAAAAGGAGACAGTGGAGTCAGCACCCAGGTGGTCTGATGTTCGGCAGAGTGCTGCGAAGCCTCGGGTGGTGCCAGACCTCAGTGTGAATCTGGCTCCAGCAATGTCCCTGGCTGACGTGGGTCGATGGTCTCCATCTCGCACCCCCTTGAGGATGTTGAGCGTAGACGAGGCATCCGACTGTACCAGCACCTCTCCCTGCTCCTCGGAACCCCCTTCTCTGACCCCTAGTTTCCATGGCAACCCCCGCTTAGATAAAAAGAGGAGAAGGAAGGCTGGGCTCAGAGCCCTCAGGTTTCTCCAGCAGAATTCATTTTCCCAGCATGCAGTGTTTTGTCTATTGAGTGGCCGACCACTGGTTGTCATTGGAGGAGACCAGAGTTCGGTCAAGAAACTGTTGGACGCCCTGACCCTCTTCCTGCCAGCGCCTGGTCCCGATGGAAGTGCTGTGTTGCCAAGTTTGACCACGCCCCTTCAACTGACCGACTTGCTCACCTGGCGACTGATAGGCATACACAGGTATCCATTAACCAACGGTATACCACCAGCTACCTGCCAAATACTCACTTAACAATACATTTCAGTGCTATTGTTACTTCCATTTTTCCACTCCATTTCGCTTCTTTTCCTGCACTCTATTTTTATTCTTTCATGTTGTTACTATTTGTTTTTACTTGGTTTAGTTTTTTGAGTGTTTGCTTTTACTTGATTGGTAAACTCTTCATAAAAGTGATATACATGTTACTTTTATTATGTTATTACCAATACATTATGCACAGCCCTGAAATAATGCATGTTTTTTTATGCATCATTGTTGCGTTTTTGCATCTGAGGTGAAGTTGCCCATGTCCCTTTTCCCGATCCAAACCCTTAGTAGAGAAATTACAAATTTGACCACAGATCAGTGTCACAGAGCAACTTTACCATATTCTTTCTTTCTGGTGACTATTTGTGCATATTCTTGAAGACGTTTCCCAACTCATCCGAGAACCTTCCTAAATTCTAATATGGTAGGGAATTACCCTGCATTTAAAACTCTGAAGGCGGTTCGCATGTTGACATCATGTGAGAGTCGCTGACGGTTGTTAAAGTTACATGGCAGTATCCCACTGTAGCAAGCCTGTACATGGAGGAAGTGGAAAGGAGAGCTTTGGACAGTTTCCAAGGAACCGCTCCTAGATCAAAGTCCAAGAGGTACAAGCCTTCATTGAACACATCAACTCAGTGGACAGCAATATCAAGTCAATAAAGGCTACTCTTACTCTTAAGTTTACTCAGGAGGATGTAAAAGACAACAAACTGGCCTTTTTGGAGTTTGAAATGTATATTAAAGACGGTTTTTGCTGTTTGATTCACACTATCCCACTAGCCACCATCAAGGTGAAAATGTGCCAAGCAGCACAGAGTCCGGGGACAAACAGCACAAACATCTCAGGGAAGGTTGTGGCTCCCCAGACTGGACATTTGTCAAAGCTGGAGTGTCCAAGACTCATCCACACAAAAGATCCTCCACCAAACCATAAACGCATCAGTATATAATATATGCAATGCTAATATCCAATACAATGTGTAATGCATAGACCTGTACAATGGGGAAACAAAACAACTGAATAAGTGCAGAGCCCAAAATATGAGGAGTCAGCTGTCTACTTGCTTCTAAAGCACATTGGCCACTCCTTTGAGAACAGCAATGAACATTTCGGATGGGAAAGACAGATGGTTTTAAAGAGGTGAAGGAAGCCATCTCATGTCAAAGTTGAACCATATCATTGGATGTCAGCCAGTTTCAATGCTGTCCTAACATTGTTACCTGGTCAGTTTCACAACAGTTCACACCTGTTGCCATTTGTTGGACTATCACATGATGTCAATGTGTGAACTGCCCACAGAGTTTAAATGCCAAGGAACTCCCTACTATATTAGAATTGAGGAAGCTTCTCAGATGAGTTGCAAAGCATCTTCAAGATCACACAGAAAGTCCAGTTGCCTTTGACTTACTACTTGTAGAAAAGGTTAGATATTTCTTTCTGGTTTGCATTAAAAGTCAGGAGAGAATAGGGTGAAGTTGCTCAGTGACACTGATTTATGGCCAGATTTGCAATTTCTCTACTAATGGTTTGGATCAGAAAAGGGGACATGAGCAACTTCACCTCAGAAATGCAAAAGCACAAGACCAATTCATCAAAAAGACATGCATTAGTTTAAGGCTGTGCATAACGTATTGGTAATAATAGAAATGTAATGTATGCCACTTTTATAGAGTGCTTTGCCTTCAAATATGTTGTGAAGCACTTTGTAAACCTTGTTTTTGAAAAGTTCTGTATAAAGTTTATTATTGAGTAAATGAGCAGTGAAAAATCTTCAAGATTACACAGAAAGTCCAGTTGTTTTGACTTACTAGTATTTGTAGATATAAAATTGACCTTTTGTTGTTTTGAATAAAAACAATAAACAAATTTAAAGAGGAAAAAACAAAATTATAGGAACAAATAAAAATGACGGAAAGAGTTTTTTGTCTAACCTTCTCTTTCTCTTTCTCTGTCTGACTAGGTCACCCTCCACTAGTTCATCCACTGTGCTTCACTCTCTGGCTCGATATAGTCGTTATTTGGCCCTGCTGGACCTGGACCAAAGGACGCTGCGCTGTCCATCCTACTCAGGCTCCCTCATTAGCAGACTGGCTAATCCTCACACCATCATTTGCAGGGGCAGCACCTACCTGCTGCACCTGGAGAGCGGCCTGACTGCACTAACCAATCAGGCTCTACTCTACACATTTAATCCTACTTTGTACCATCCAAAAATATCCAGCAGCGATGAAGTTGTACAAAGAAAGCACTTTCTGTCAGAGCGGGGATTCTGTAGCAGTGACAGCGATTTCAGAATAATACATTTCTTGTCTGAACTCATCAAACAGCGCCATGCAGGATGTGGCCCACCAGTTTTAAGTTTCTCTTACAGTGCATCGCACAACCATAGAAATACATCTGCAACATAGACTCCACAGTACAAGGACTTAAAATGTGCACAAACAAAGACCTGTCATGCAGATGTCGTGCATTGTAATAGCAATCCACATGCAAATTTCCTGTCACTCTACAGTTTTCACTGATGAAAGAACTGTGTTTTATTTGTATCTGAATGCTACCTTAGATCATGTGCCGCTATGTCAAACCTCTTGGTTTACTGCAGTTTATCTGTACTGTATGTCTACAGAAGTGTCTTACGAAGACCAATATGCACTGAGATACAAGAAAGGGAATTGTTGTAATCTACATTTTTATCTGCAGTGTTTCTTGTTAGAAGATGTGCATGATTCCCTGCCCATGGTGCTATGGACTATCATTATCATTATTTTCATCTTGATTATTTGGAATATTTCTAGATGCTGGTAAGGTAAGCCACCAGTGCCTCCATGGAACAAAAAAAAACTTTTATATCCAGGCAGCCAACTACATAATCGGAATCAAAGGAGGCATGTTTAGGCTGTTAATAAATCATCATTGATATTTTAGACTAAGATGGAGCACACGTACACAGTTGAAGTATTTATAGATCGTTTCAACTGGAGTAAAAGATGAAGCAAATTTTTAAAATGGACAATTGTATCTCAAGTGGAAATAGTGTATTTTAAAGGTGCTTTATGCAAAATTGCCTTGGGTTAAGTGAGGACCCTTTAGACTCAACTCACAAAAAAAAAAAGAAAAAAAAAGAGAGAATAATGAGAACCATGTAGACTCAACCAACAAATTGCATGCTTATTCCATGTATTTTTGTCAGCGGAGTCTAAATGTCCTATTTACATGCACCTTTATGTGGGCAAAGAAACGGATGGATGTGAAGTTACTGTTCAGTGAGTGTGGTATTGTAGCTTGTTCATGATGATGCAGTCTGTGGGATCTCTTTAGCAGTCCACAGCTATGTGGATTAGAAAGGCTTGGCTTGACTAGGAACAAAAATCTATTGCAGCTAGTCCAATGCCATGTTGGACGCTATTTAAATATTTTCATTCACTGATGCACATGTGTGGGCATCTAATTGTTTAGAGTTCCTCTGAAAATTAAAGGAATGCATCCAACTATTCTAACTATTCTAAAAAAAAGAGTGCATCAGAATAAAGCGTTTTTATGAAAAGCAGTTAAATACTGTTTATTTTTCCATTTATTCCTTCACAGAACATAATTACCTTTACAAATCATTACAGTAAAAGAGCAAAGAGCAAATAATATAAGAACCATTCAATTTAAATGACAAAATAATAAAATATACTGTTCACAGCTCAAACATACCAACTTAATATTTCAGTTCAGCCCTGTAGAAACCAACATTACAAGTCAGGAAACCAACAAAGGCAATATATTGTCTGCATTGTGTCATTAACTCCAAAAATGATGAGGGCATATTTTAAGCCTCAGCATCCTACACTTTTGTCTATGTAGGCAGACTTACACCCTGTTTCCCTAAAAGATCCCATACACACTCTTGTGCTGAAATACAGCTCTCCTCAGTACTAAACCCTGGGACCCGTCCAGCAGTGTCCTATATTCCAGGGTGGCGAGTGAGAGAGTGTGTAGAGGCCATTGCAGTTATCAACAGGACGTCCCACAGTTTCTGTTCTTACAGCCAAGAGAACAGGCCAGCGGCTCTATTTCGATGTGACCAGAGTGTTTCAGGACTTGTAGTGGCCTGCCAGGAAGATAAATATGGAATCAGGCTTAGCTACATCCACCAAGGACAAAAGTACAGACAAATTATTTCAGCATCTACTGTGAGCAACACCTTAGCCATATTTTTCTTTGCAAAGTTTATTTCAGTCACCCCAAGTTACATACCTGCAAAGGCACAGAGAAATTATACTTACCATTTTGCCAATTTTAGTTGCAAATGCAGATCAAGAGTGGTGGTCATGCAATAGAGTATCAGACCTAAGGAGAAAAAAAAGTTATTGCTATTGACACTAACACCTGCATGCCACCCTTTAATTACCACTGGCCTCTGAACATCTCAGGAGTCTAAATGTCAACACTGGGGCTCACTGAGATCACACCAGGACACACTATGGCACAAGTGTGTTTATTACTGCTTTAAAAGCATAAAACACTTCGACACTTTGATGTACCCTGCAATATACCTTGCATGTCTGGGTCTATTTTGGTGTATAGCGGTGTATTTCGTCTATGCCAGTGGTTAATGAGCCAAATGTGATGTCATGTCGAGGTATTTTCAGTGCAGTTATAATGGAGTTAAGTAGCAGAACATTTCTCAGTGATCTAAAACACCAACAGTAAACAAATTCATTTTTTCTCAACTGGAGGAACTCACTCTGTTGCTCTTACTATGCTATAGCTGTTAGACTCTCCACCTACATGTATAACCCACAGCTGAAAGTGAATGTGTCACTAACTGAAGAAGATGCAGTCGAGGCAGATGGAGTGAAGGTGGGTACACCGAAAAAGTAAACACATCTCAAAATAACTCCTGGAATGAAATGATCATCACAGACCGATGTTACATAACATTAAGAGTATCTGAGAGGTGTCGTTTCCTTCAGAAATGAAATCTCAACAACAGTTTGACATATTTAATATGTATTAGTTTTTCTCCCCCAAGTTCTATGTTTATGTTTTCTGCCTAGAATAAGGTTAAATGGAAAACCTGTTCTGAATGAAAAAATACAGCGGGGGGACTTACAGCTGCAACTGGGGCGGTGTCTTCACTTTGGAAGAATAATGCTTAACAGCTACTGGACTGCCTACAAGAGGAAAAGGCACAGATGGCGCTCACAGTGTATACAAAGTGACAACGTATCATGCAGACAAAACATCACAATACACCACATGGGGCAGAGTCACTTACAGTAAGTGCTGTTCAACCACACATCAGGAAGGACATGGAAAACAAGACAGCAGAAATCAGTTTCACAACCTCCTATCTTTTCAAATGCATTGAAAACTAAAAGAAAATCCAAAAGGCTGGCTAATCCTACCAAGACTATTGGTTATTTATTTACAGAGGAGTCTAAAAGCCTGAACAAGAATTGTTTGTTTTCATTATTTATCAAAAACAAATGCATTTTTGCCCAGTTGATACGTTTTATTCAAGAATACATTTCGAACTGATACAAATAGATTTTATAGAAATATAGTGATTAGTATTTCTTTTATTAATTTTCAAACATGTCCCACTAATACACACCACTGAAGGAGGAATATAGCCGAAATGCATGGTGTGTACTAGTGGGACATAGCAGCAAAACAATAGAGAAGAAAATGTTTGTATGAATCTGAAATTCATCTGATTATCTTCACACACCAATTGGTAAGGTTTTCTAAAACCATGTACTTCATTCAAATATTAACACTTCTGTGCTCTAATATGTGTGAAGTGTTTTGATCTTTTAATAATACCGGATATTGACTGAATTAACACAATCTTCAATGCATTATTATCACTAATACCAGTGATATAACTTAAAAAAGGACTTTGGTTGAAAAGTGTTACGCATTTGTTCTTACCAATGTCAAAAGAGCTTAATGAAGCAGTTCAGGGCCAAACTGAAACACTGTACCTGCACCAACTGGCTGCTAAATTCAAAGTATAACACAAATTGGAGATACTCACAAACCAAATCTTTTTCATAATCACATCATCTCAAGACCACTTATACAGTGGATAAGTGATGTTAGAACATAGGATAACAGGGATGCTGACAGCCTGATGGCCACATAGATAAGAGAGTATTCAAGTATTCTCTTTATTTCTTTGTAGATTTTCACTAGAGGGTGACAGCTAAGGCTGCAGTCTAGAAACATTATGCACTCAATACTTTTGCTTCGAGGAAAAACAATTTGGACATATTTGTTGTGAAAAGCATATCTGTATCCATGACTCACATGTCAGCTTCCATAACAGAGGCTTTACTATTAAATGCCAAAATGCTGCAGCGTTGAGCTAATCCACCGGCTACATCAGCTGGCTCACGGCCATAATCTGTTCTTGGCTGACTTTTTCTAGCCCAAAAGGTTGTGCTGCTTTCTTTGCCTATCTTATCTTATATCGCTCCGGGTTACAAATTAAGTATGACTCACTGGTCCCAATTCTCTGGTGAAGAGGAGGGGTTGTGTAGACAGGGGGGGATGGAGCGAGGGCAGGGGAAGGTATTATCCTGACCTGACAGGGAAACAGAGAGAGAGAAGGTTCAGCAATGCTTCCCTCTAGTGGATACAGAGTTATGTTGAGTGTCTGCTAAGTTCTATCCTCAAGCAGTTGTTTCTGCTCAACAGTTATTTTTTATTTTCCCTTAAGATTCAACCTCTTATCATAAAAAAACAGTGAATCTGATATTACTTTCAACAGACAGGATTAATGGATGCCCTTAAGGATGTCCTGTCCTCTCTTAATAACTGTGCCGAGTGATTACACGAATAAACGAACATCATTTGCATCATTCTCAAACCAAGATCACTGTTCACAGTTTCAAGCATAGGCTTGCCAACTAGTCCAATTTTAACATAAATATTGCAAGTGAGAATTTTCAGCGTTGTTATTTGAAATAACTCTTGACAGTGTACTAAAGTCAGCAAATACTAGTTTACGTTTAGCTGTCTTATGAGAACCAAAGTAAATGAAATGTGCTTCTGCCAATCTTAGCCTCTGGTTTAGAGGATCTGAACACAAACAAGTTACTGGTGTTACTACAGTGCTCAACTCGTGATACTGACTTCCAGACAAATAGAATATATAGCGAAAATACAATATAGCTAATGCAGCCACTACATATACAAGGAGTTTTCAGTATATAGACCAACAGCTTCTTCTACAGAGAATTTAATCTATACAGCAATTTTCAAAGTAGAAGCTCATAACTGTTAAAGAATTTAAAAGCTATCACATATCTAGGCTGAAAGAAAACACATTTAATTGGAACAAATTATTGCTTGTCTGTATAAGTTCTAAGCTTTATGCCACCCCCAACTGGCCACCTGTGGGACTAGCTGTCTCTACCGTGTCTGCTAACGCTGATCCAAACAGAATAATTTGTTCTGCATTTAAATCAAAATTGACCATGCCATAAACATCCAACAACATACAAATGACAGTGAAGCCACCAACATACCTGTAGTTTCTTTCAGCTCCTGTGTGAACTGTTCTAAGACGGAGCAGAAACTGCCTGGAGAGGACGAGAGGCCGTTCCACAGCCACTCCAGGGCCCATTTGTTTTCCTCAAGACAAAGATTATTGGATAAAAATTTTAGCTCCTAATTTTTCCAGGCTAGTTCCTCCACAGACACGTTCGCTTTATGGCCAGAAGCTGCTTAAATTTGTGAATAACACCACATTACTGCACTTGTACTCAGGTAATTCAAGGTATTTCAGCAATGTGTGTCCTGAGAAAACATTATAACAGAGAAAATTTAAACTCCTTTCCAACCACTGTTATGGCTAACACTTGATGTGGAGAAAATTAGTGTACTTAGAACCTATTAATGCTCATTAAGAAAACATGAGCTCTAAGGACTATGATTAAGCAGCTCTGATTCTCAAGCACACAGAAATGTATTACTGTGAAGAAACTATGACTAAGACTGTAATTAAATCCTGTTTTTGCCAACAGAAATATTTGAGAGGATACCATTTACCATATTAAAACAACAACAAAGGTTTTTGTTTTTTTTTAAACCTACTAACACTTCAAATTGGCAATATGTTTACATCAACCACAGGATTCAAAGGCAGACTGTCGTTTGTCATTGTGTTGTCAAAAATATTTACTTTTCTAGTAGCCTATGTTTAAAATACTACAACTCTTATGCATTTATCACAATACCTAATAAATGCAAATAGAGGTTTCGTTTTAACCCTGAGTTTTAGATCAGTTTGGCTGCATATATCAATTTTTATCCAGTTACACTGAAAATCTGATATATAATAGGTTTTCTTCAGCTACTCTCACTCTTTACTGTATGTGCTCTCCTCTTTTATCATAAAGATTAATAATCACAGTTTCCTCTGATCTTATCCAATTTGTTTAATTAGGAAGTGAGGAGCAGAGGCGTCATGTGGAAAAGACTTCAAAGATTGAGGATTATTTACATTCAGCCACAGCGTCAGCAAATTGGACTGAGCCCATTTCCACAAGCGGGATGTGATATCTGAGACAGAAAAGAAGTCTTTAAGTCTACCTTGAAGGTGTTGAGCAAAGGGAACACTGGGCTTAAGGGCGTGTCGAGGAGACGCAAAACTAGAGCGTCTGTCACCAGTAGCAACAAAGCCTGGTCTGGATACACCTGTAACAAACACACACACTTGAACCATTACCTTACCCAATCATGATATCTACCAATTTGTGTTTATGTGTACATCTATATATACGTACACTGTGAAAGAATCTTGGGATCTGTATGTTGGAGCCTTCCTGGTTGAGCAGTATCAATCTCACAACATTTCTTGCTTCCTAAAGACCAGAGATGGAGGACAGAAAATTATGGATAGAAACGAGCTGCTAAAACAGATTACAGATGAAAAACTAGGAATCAGGATCAAGTTTACTGCCAAGTAGGTTAAGAAACATACAAGGAATTTGTGTTGGTATGTCGGTGCTAAAGAAGAAAAAAAAAAATGAGAAATATGAAAAAAATATAAGTATGATAAAATAAAGTATAAAACAAGGTGCAATAATGGTTTAACAATAAATACAGTAAGTACTCTGGAGTGCAACAAAAGAGCTGTACAGTGGATATGGATATTTAGAAAAAGATTTAGATAAAAAAGATATAAATGTTCAAACTACCAAAGAAATGTTTCCAAGGAATACATACATGTAGGAACGTAGCATCGGGTTCTGGCATGGTGCCAACTGAGCCACGAGGCGTGTTGACCATGGTGAGTAAATGGGCCCAACACTGAGACTGGATCAGAGGACATAAGTGTGGTCAGTTATGAGAACCTGCAAAACCTCATTGGTGATGATACATGTTGGAGACTTACATCATGGTAGACAGGAGTGCAGCACCTCTGAACCCTGAGAGCAAACTTCACAAGCTCAGTACGCTTCAGTGGCACGGCATCTGGGAGGAGGAGGAGGAGAGGAAGTTTACCTCCTTATATGTACACATACTACTAACCGGAGATGATCTAAAAAGGGAGATATTCCACCTACAAGAATATAAGGTTGATATGGGCTAAAGAAGAAATTATCTATCACTACATTTCACCTGTTATTACTGATCAAAGTGTGGGAGGGAATGAACCACTGGTGGGGGACAACATGTTTACTTTTGAACATTTGTTGTGAATTGGAAAAAAATAGAAGATGGTAGTTAAAGGACTATACCAGTAATTTTACATTGTTAGCCTAATATCTACAAAATGTATAAACTTAATATTTCTGCTAATTGTTTCCCAAAGCAAGCAGTGGTTCGGCTTTCTCACTCTCCACAGAGGCTTTTCACAGAATGTTTGGGTGGTTCTTTTTCTTCCAGTATGGCTGCCTGTAACCATTGGTAACCACTTTCAAATTTCAAATCCTAATTTCTGTGCAGTGGTAGAATAGGTAAAACACTGGAAAAGCATGATATTACCGTTCTACTAAGACTTGTTTACAAGATCCGGTAACAACAAAATGATGTTTTTGTTGATATAATGCTCTTATACCATCACATAGCAACCGGTGTCTCTTCCATTGCCATATACAAATCGGTGGTTGCTATGTTACAGGCAGCCATGTTGGGGGACAAAGAACTACAAAATCATTCTGTGAAAAGCCTCTACAGGCTTTGGTCTTACCTTCAATTGGCTTCCATGTTGCTTCAGGAGAGACAAGTTGTGCCTGCTGACCAATCATTACAACTGGTGCGGTTGCTGTGTCAAAGATGCGTAGATAGAGGAGAAACAGGTGCGGGGAGAGGCGGGATGCAAGGCTGTTCGACGCGGGGAAGAAACTGGACAGAGCGCCAGTAAAGTCTCCTGCCTTGCAGAGGAAGAGAGGGATGAGGTCTCGCACCTGCTGAAAACTGGAGACATCAACCAAATGCAGAAAGTCAACAACGTGACATCACAAATAATGTTAAATAATCCACACGCAACAGTTTCATAGGAAAATGTCTAAATAGCATCATGGTTCCATCTACTTTACAGCGGTGGGTCTATGTTTATACTTTTTATACAGTGTGAGACATTTCATCTGAGCAATGTCGTGATGGTTGCTTTAAACCATACACATCACATAGGCTAGTGCTAGCTCTTTCATATAATATACTGATATACACACACTACAATTGACAAAATTACAATTAAAAAATGGCCAAAGTAGTATCTTGCAATCATGGTTTGCATTAGCAGGAATTTGCTTGTTTCTATGGCGAGGAGAAAAGGACAAAATGAAAGTCGCCAGAAAGTGCTGCTCCACAGAAAATATAACACAATATTCATAGACCGTAGCCTTGAGAGAGTTTTTGCCTCCAACCCTCACTCGGTGCCCTAAAACGTCACTGGATGAATATTTAGCAGACAAAAAATGTTGCACTTAAATGTCAGCTGCTCCTCCTGGGAAAGGAGCACAAAGTCTCATCTAAAACGGATACTCTCATAACTGAATAAATAAATGTGTGTGTCCACCATTGTTTTGTTTGATTTATTTTTGCTCACCTTAATGATCTGGTTTTCCAGATGAGAAAAATAAACATAGTCTCATTATTTTTTATACCAAAGCCTTAAACTAATTTGTCTGCTGTTGATTTGTTAATTATGGTAGCCTTTAGACAAATTTTCTACACAAGGAAATATTAACTTTGACGGTATTGTAAAATGTATTACTCTGGAGGGAAAATACTGTAGAAAAGCTTTTTTTTGGTAAAGATTGGGCTGACAGGCTTTATTTTGCTCCTGGAGCTGATCCTAGTGCAGCAGAGCAAACACAAACTGTCTGCAAACTAACTACAAGCTTTCATACTGGCAAGCAGAACCATCACTGTAAAGTGACAGTGTAATTACACTCTGCTAATTACACTCTGCTATCTGCTAATATTGCAAATAATTATCCATTATTTGTTCTATTAGCAATTAGCCATTGTCCATTATTTAAAAAAATTAAAAACTCAATTTCACATTCTAGGTGTATAACCCTATTAACACTAACAGCACTGGCCCTAGGCTGCTTTTGAACTCAATTTGTCTAAAACTGTATTAACTGAAGGTCATTTCATTAAATAAGCCTTTCAGCACCTTTATGTGCATACATTTATAAACAAAATGGGTATGGATAGAATTTTAAATATGTCCAACAGACTTAAATACAACCAGAGACTTTGTCCAGGAGGAAAGAAAGAACAGTGTAAAAGGTAGAGTGTGAAAGTATCATGTAATTTGTCAGTGAGACTCACAGTTTGGAGTCATCAGTCTGGACGACTCGTAGGTAGCGACATAACTCTCTGTACCTGCAGACAGACAGAAGGGTACATGAGAATTTTTGGCTGCAGCAGCATATGTTGGCAGTGTGTGTGTGTATGTTAAAGAGACTGTGTGTGTGTGTGTGTGTGTGTGTGTGTTGTGTACCTGCACTGGCCCTGCAGTCGCGCTGTCCTCAGTAGGACCACAGAAATCTGCTCAATCAGGATGTCCTTCTTGCCTTTGTCCTTGCGGACCCCCGTCACATTTTGCCCCTTCAGCACAGACACCAGCAGCACGTCATCCCAAGGGCGCACACACAGGCTGGGGCACACAAATATACGGTCAGAATACACAGAGGACTAAAATATATGACCTCATTCCTGAACAGGAAACACACACACTCAAATTTTGTCCTCACGAGGAGGTTTCATTGACAACATTCATTCTAAACTCACCACTTCAAAGTAGTAAGGACCGACCAAAATGCCCTCACTCCAAAAGTCTGACACTGGTTCTCAAAAGGATATAATACACAAACACACAAATACACACACACCTGTTCCTCATGCTCTTCAGTGTGTAGGGCAGATGGATTCTCTGGTAAAAATCCCGCAGTTTGTAGATAAACTCAGGGGTAAAATCAGCCATCACCATCTGTTTCTGCACTGATGCTATTACCCTGGAAAACCCACAGAGGCATATACAAGAGCAAAAACATGTGAATAAATGCTACAATCAGAGCATAAAATGCAATTCTGTGTATGTGTGCACACAGGGTGTATCACTGTGTGTGTGTGTGTGTGTGTGTGTGTGTGTGTAAGTACCTTTGCAGCAGTACTGCTTTGGCCTCAATAGCATTAGCCATTGGAGACTCCGAGATCATAGAGCTGCAGAGAGAAACATTCAGGACATGCAGAATATGGATTAGCACTAACCCAAAGGTGGTAGTAGAACAATAAAAACTGCTGTCTAATTTGTTTTTGTTTTCCAAAACCTTTCCATGTCTTCATAAAGCAAGGTAAACTGAAAAACACACTCTATGCTGCTACATTAGCAGCCTAAAATCTTGTTCTGAAAAAAAGATTTAGAAAATTTTTACAGAAAAAATTTGCATGGAGGTGAGACAAAGTTCACAGTGTAACTGAAATATGTCACCTTCTTCAGATTCTTAAGAAGGTCAATTGACTGAAGCATCAGTTAAAAAAAAAACTTTTCATGTGCAGCAGTGTTGCGGTGACATTATGTTTCAGTCAGATTTATGTTACAAAAAAATAATTATGTAGAAATTTTGAGTCTCTGGAGAAAACCACTGATCTAGAACAGGAAATTACACTGCATGCATGTGTGTGTGTGTGTGTGTGTGTGTGTGTGTGTGTGTGTGTGTACCTTGAAGGCTGAAAGTGTGAAATAAAGTCTTGGGCAGCTCCCAGTCTCATGATGGCAGCAGCTCTGTCTTCCTGTGTATCCGATTTGCTCAGGAACGATGACACACACTCGTACACTTGGGTATAACTGCAAACAACCAAATTTTGAAAAATTTAGCTGGCTTTTCTCTTCTTGGCTGTGATTATTTCAAATACCAACAGCATATAATTTGTATGTAACATTGTTATGTGACATATAATCTGTAAATTGTACATAAATTGTCATGTCAGAT